>CAJUYI010004331.1:0-18948 GCA_910591695.1 Galerucella pusilla
AAAAAAAAAACTATTAAATTCAGACTTTCTCTGGTACGTTGGTTTGGTGGCCAGTTCAGGACCGTGCACTGTGACAATACCGTCATGTGCTTCCCAATTCAAGTTAAATCATCCCTTCCAGTCCAATCATCACAAAGAAATTGATAATCTGTGAAGGAGTTAGTCCATCTACATATAGGTTTTTTATTTATTTATTCATTTAATTACAATATCCTCGGGCAAGCCCAATTTCAGGATAAGGACAAACACAAGATAATAATGACAAGTAAGAAAAAAAAATAATATGATACAATGCAGTATTAGGGAAAAAAAAGTAAGCACTCATATACAGCTAGGCATTCACAAAAAGATACTTACACAAACATTATATGCGAAGTGAAATCTTTCTTATGAATTACCACGGATAAAGATTCGTTTTATTTGTCTATTATTTGTGCAGAGAATATCTATGTTCGACTCGATCGAGGAGTATCCAATGATAAGTTGGTTTAATGGTGAAAATTTGTGAGCGTTTGTCCTATGTGGTAATTCATAGAAAAGGCTATTGGTTCTAGAATTTGTTCTAGGAACTCTGAAATTTAGTAGCGATACAATAATATCACTTTTAAAAATATAATTAACAATTTTATATAAAAACATAACTGAATGCATTGAGCGACGACGAAGTAAACTACTGCTATTAAAACGAGAAAAAAAGTGTTCTTGAGGTGTGCCTCTAACAGGATAAAGACCGTCCAAGATATAGGAAGCCGACTTAAAGTATCTTCTTTGTACTCGTTCCAAAACGGAAACATGAATATTATAATTCGGGCTCCAAGTAACACATGCATACTCCAGTTGCGATCTTACAAATGCCGAGAACAAAATATTCAATGTGTTAATATTTTTGAAACATTTCGCATTTCTAACTATGAAACCCAGCGACCGATATGCTGCAGAGACCGTTTTTGTATATGAGGAACAAAAGATAACCTTTGATCAAAATAAACACCCAGATCTTTCAGGACATCTGGTCTGTCGAGGACAATGTTGCACAAGGTGTAATCAAATTGGATAGTTGTTTCTTTCCTACAAAAGGACATTACGTTACATTTATTTGGGTTCATAGGAGGCTTGTTTCTGATAAACCAATTATTGAACAAATTAAGGTTTCTCTGAAGTTTTAAGCAGTCATTGACGGAGTTTATTTCACAATATAGTTTCATATCATCATGTCTTCATCAATGTCAGCATCCAGATCTGCGGTGATGTCATTTATAAAAATGTTGAATAGTGAGGGACCCAATATAGAGACTGAGGCTAATCACCGACGCCGGGAGCACTCTACCCCTAACCGGAAATTTTGGCGAACCCACTAGTGTTCCAACCAGTGGTAGAGTTCTTTAACGAGCCCAACATCCATGGACTCGGGACCTTGGTTTTACGTCTCCTCCGAAATACGGCATATCTACATCATACCTCGTGCTCATTGGTATAATGCCTGCGAGCTGTGATATGCCACTCACCCTAGTAGTCTAAAGTGCACTCCAGTAGTCTAAAGTGTTTCGCTGCAGGCTGTACGGGCCCTATACGATTGTTTCCCCTGTCATGGTAACCCATCCAAGTACTAAACATGTCCGACCTTGCTTGACTGTAATTATCGCATCAAACGCGTTCCACTACAGTGCTGGGTCGTCGCCCTATCCCAAAGTTTGAACATACTGATTGCGATCATTAAGATGAGAACTAAGTATAGCAATTAACATGTCATCTACAGCAAATAAATTAGGTTTATGTAAAAGTAGGCAAAGGTCAATTTTGTCAAAAGCTTTGGAAAAGTCAGTGTAGATAATACCATCTTGACTTCTTTTCTCCACCACTTCACAAATGAATTGGGTGACGCAAAATAGATTCGTAACTGTGGACCTACCAGATATGAAACTGTGTTGTTTAGGTATGATGATATTACTGACACGAAACGCAAGGTGATTATGTACGACTATTTTGAACACTTTGGCGAAGTTGTTTAGAATAGCTGTCATTCCTTAAGCCTTTTTTAAATATTGGGCAAATCCTAGAAACCTTCCAAGAATCGGGAAACTTCCTAAGATTGAGAATGAGATTAAAAATTCTATAGAGGGGTTTGCACAAAGTATACGCACAGTCCTTGACTAAGAAGGCCGGTATTAAATCGGGTCCATTTGTTTGTTTGGGCTTAAGTTTCTTAGCAGCCACTAAAATTTCGTTTTCAGAAAATTCTCTGATACTTAAAATATTCTGACTGTTATTATGACTGTCGTGATGAGAGAAGGTGCCCGACGGATTGAAATTATTGGAGAAAAATGGAGCTAATCCATCAACCACCTCCTGTTGGCTATTATATTCAAAATTTTCATATACCATTTGAGCAGGAATAGAGGAACCAATCTTTGCGGGATTAACAAACGACCAAAACCAATTAGGATTGTTTTTAATGTCAGATACAAGATTTTCGGTGAAATTTTTGGTAATATCACTCTCCATTTCCAGCAGGGGCTCTGATTTTGGTTTAGAAGTTTTAAATATTCTTGGATAAGGAAGTTGGCTTATCTTATGCCTGCTTGTATCATTGGTCAGTCATCACTTAAAGCAGACAAGTGAAATTTAACTATTTTTAAACTTTAGCGGTATCTCAATTTTTTCGTACACTTCTCTAGCGTCTATGGAAAGAAATGAACCAGAAAAACAACAACTATCACTTTCAAGCTTAAAGAATTTTCCAGTTATCTAAAGACGTGAGTCTATACAACATTTTATACAATAACGCGAGTTTTCCATACACTTTTATATTCCATCAGCTTACACACACAAAATCTAACAATGCACAACATTGTATGCCACCAGCCGATGACCGGATAAATGCACAGGATACAGGTATTTTGTGGTTTGCATGTGCTAGCCGAAAGAACATTCTTAAACAGAGACATCAGCTTTTGTGAATACAGGAATGGATGTTATTCCTATAGGATAAACCAGAGGTCTCTTAACTATTTCACCTGAGGGCCAGGTAGTTAATATCTAAACACCAAGCTTGCCAATAATGTCCTGAAAATACAATTTTTATCCACTCGGGATCGAGTTGTGTTATTCTAATAATTTGAAAAGGCCGTAAGTGTTCATCAGTTATTCTTGATATGTATTTGGACTCAACACATCCCATTTTTGAAAATGTTTGTTCACAAATGAATCAAAAATTGTGAATTTTATCAATTTCTTAAAGCTTCAAAATGAGATTTCTTTTTTACAACATAAAGGGCCAGCCAGTCCAAAATATTACCCAGACGTAGTTTGGAGACCCCTGGATATACAGTACATCCGTGAAGTGATGCACAAATTCATCATTGGTTGAATATGAAAAAAT
This sequence comes from Galerucella pusilla, assembly GCA_910591695.1. Lineage (NCBI taxonomy): Eukaryota > Metazoa > Arthropoda > Insecta > Coleoptera > Chrysomelidae > Galerucella > Galerucella pusilla. Next base: position 3,380 of record CAJUYI010004331.1, read on the forward strand.
CAAGTCGGATCGATTTCTTTTCCAATTTAATACTGTTTGAAGGAATAACCTATCATACATCGTCAATAACTTTTAAACGATGATATCAGGTCCATGGTTTTCAAATGAACCATCCCAAAACTGTAGAATTGAAGTTTTAGTAATGATTGGTGTTGGCGATAGGATGCGGACGAGAAGAATAAGCTTAGTTTTTATTAAAGACAATATAAGGTTGATAGTATCCAGAAGGCAACTATATTGAAACTTTTTACAAATAATATTGTAAAATTTAAATACATATCACTTTGATAAAAAGTCTCTCAAAGCCGTGAAGCTCTGACATCCTTATTATAATAAAAGCACCATGAATTCTGCGTTGTCGTGCTCCATCCTATCATGCTGCGAAGTTTTTATGTATTATCATTTTTCTCCAGCTATAAATATCGAGTGACACTTCGAAGGGCTTAATAAAGGGCATACTTTTGTATTGGCCATTACGGTGCTTTAAGCGCTTCCACTGAAGGGTCTTCATACTTGGAAAATTGTGGGTTACATTTTGTTATCTCAGCAAATGGGCCCTTTAACGACATACTGTATCTTAAAAGGTTTATAGTTAACATATTTTTCTTTGCAAATTTGCGTAGGGACTTAAACATATGCTAAAATAATATGGATAATTATTTGAAATATGTAGCAAAATTTCTCAATTTATTGTTTCAATTGATGGATGATTTACATTTAGTGCATTTTCTCAATCATTCTTTAAGCATAGATATAGTTAATTTTGAACCCAATGAACTAAGAAAGAACAATATAGTTAGTTACCTTACTATGGACTCCAGGACACACTGGAATAGAAGGAAATGAAATAGCAGATGAACTAGCAAAGAGGGGGACTGAAATACCTTTCTGGGGGTCTGAACCCTTTTGCGGAGTCAGCCCCAATGTAATATTGAGAGAAATAGGTGAAGCCGAGAAAAAGAGAAGATTTGACCATTGGAAAGATCTAGTAGGGCTTATACAATCAAAGACTTTTCTGGGTGACTACAACCTGTCGAGATCAAATGAATGCATAAGTCAAAGTAAAACTGCGCTAAGAGTTTTAACAGGGATCATTGGGACATTGTCGCCTGAATGGGCACCTGAAAAAGCTCAAAATAGTGGAGGAAGAAGAATGCAGATTTTTTGGAATGGAAGAAGAAACCTGCATCCACATACTTTCCAAGTGCACAGCACTTCAGAATCCTAGAGCACAGCACCTGGGAGATTACTGTATAGAAGAGGAACATTTACCTAAGTTGAAGCCTGTAGACATCCTGAAATTCCTCCGGGAAATAGGACTAAAGGAACTACTAGTTTCTGAGACTCTCCTCAGAAACTGAGTAGAAGTAAGGGGGAACAATAGAACTTTTAGGTCTCAGTGAATGTCACCCCAAAATACATACATACATACCTCGATTTGAAATTGGTTGATAGTAATAAATCATTAAAATCCGTCAAACACGTATACAAAGTGGTCCATCTAAATTGCCAAGTTTTGAATAGTATATACATTGAAAGTATAGACCCTTTTGCATTTATTAAACTTTCCATTCCTATAGATCTGATGAGGGCGTCGAATACAAAGCTTAACCCGAGGCTCGAACAATAAGCGGTAGGACTCTACCTGTGATGTTTTGCACTCATGCACGTGCTTTCGGGTGGGTTTAAGTTTATATTAAACACAATAATTATATAATTTAGTGAACATTCGGATGTGTGGCATAATTTGTTACCCTTGTATTTGAATAAATATAATACTAATAACAATAAAGCGACCAATAAACAAGTAAATTTGGAAAAATGTTTCTATTTGAAATTCTATAAAATTTATAGTAAGTCATTACATTTTTTCGCTTCAATTTAATCATCATCAGAAAATTAAATATCTGAGGGACTGTCTTCTTCCCCTAAATTGATAATAAGTGGTTCGACCATTTTCTCCAGTAAACTATCCAATTGCCACATTTTTTCCTCCTCCTTTATAACATGCTCTATACATCTTTGCCACTTCCCCGAGTTGACTTCTTGAAGCGCTTCTTCAAAGAGTTTTTGAACATCACTCATTTTATAAGTGGTATTTTTTCTAGCCACATAACCTTTCACATGAGCCCATACCATTCGATCGGATTTAATTCGCAATGGTAGGGGGGGAGCCGAAGCACTATTATATTTTGTTTTTTGGCCATTTCGTCAACAACATATTTTTGAAACCGATGTTTATGGGTGTTTACAATTGATAGCAACTCCTTTTTAACCATATTGTCCTCAAATTGTATTTGTTTCTCCACAAGCCACTCGATAATTTTTGCTTTTCGCCAAGCAGTTGTAGGCATCTTCTCCAATCTTCTGGAGTGATACGGAGCGTTATCTAACACAATGACGGAGCCAGGTGGAATCAGCTCTATCATTTGTTCGAAATACTCCTCAAAAACATCAGCATTCATATTCTCGTGGTAATCGCCTGTACGAACTGATTGGAATGATAATGGTCCACCTTCTAAAAAGCCATTGGAGCTACCGATGTGAGTTATAATTAATCGTTTTCCTTTTCCAGAGGGCGGATTTATTCCTGTTGATAGACCGTCTAAAAATGCTTGCCAGTGAGAAGTCACATTTTTGTCTGTCCATATTTTTCCAACTGTGTAGCCTTTGTTCAGCCATGTTTCGTCCAAATAGAAAATTGTTTTGTTTTCATTACGAAATTGTCTTATTTTTTTCAAATAATTACGTCTCCAACACACTATTTAATCTTTTTCGAGCAAATGAGACTTCCGACTATGTTTTTCCCATCTAAAATTCATTTCTCTTAGAACTTTCCATAGTTTATCTCTCTTGATTGCAGGAAAGTCTTCTTTTACTGCCCCTAAAACTCTATCCAAAGTAGGGATCTCCTTATTGAAATAGAATGAATGCACCTTTCGTCTTATGATGGCCTTTTCGTCCTCATCGATCGGTATTGTTCGCCTTCCTGGAGATGGTTTTGGTGGCGTCACGGTTCCTGTCTTTTCTTCCCGCATCAGCCTGTAGATGGTTGCTTTTCCAATACCTGTCATCTTTGAACAAAGTTCCACTGTAGAATCGATACTTATTGCACTTTTTTGATATCTGAGTGCATTAAATACATTAAGCACAATAATCTTTTCACTAATGCTTAGCGCTGATTTCGCAGCTCGCTTAACTGGAATAAATCCTGAAAGACTCTCCATTTTCAAAAATTACCCAAATGTGTGTCCTAGAATACTCGCATTAGGTTTGTTCGCTCTTAAAATGACTCACAGTTTTATACCAATAAGTAGAGGTACCTACCTACCTACCTACCTTTTTCGTAACAACCTGAAGTAACATTGTGTATTAATTGTTCCCGGAATTCTCGGCATAATTATTTTTACCTGTTATGACAATAATGATTACTATAAATAGGGTTCAAACCGGCACGTCAGGTGCGCCTATGGAATCGGCTGCTAAAAATGATTTATTACTATCAACCAATTTCAAATCGAGAGTGAATTTTCTCCATCATTCTTTAAGCATAGATATAGTTAATTTTGAACCAGTTTCAATTATATCAAATTGATCAAAAGAGTCGTTAATTTTGGACATTCCTTTGGGCCTGTAGTCAACCAAAAGTATATTTGATGGTCTAAGCCCTACTTCAATAGTCAAGACTTCTCCATTGTCACAGTAAATGGAGGTTTTGACATTTGAATACTTCCTATTTCAAATGAATGTTTTTGAAGCATTTAATTCGCTGAAATGGTATGTTTGTTTCAGGTTTTCAGTCCAGGTCCTTGCCAGCTAGTGCGGAATCCTCTGGCGCAGTGTCAATTCAGCGGTTCAACGCTGTCCGTCAACGGTGAACTTCAGCAGCAAGCTGCATCGCTCGCTCGTAGCAGACAACCTTCGATGGGCATCGATACCGATATGGTTAGCGAGTTCGATCCGAGTAGTTCCGATTCGGGCGTGGTTGCCCAATGTGCCGCTATTAAACCGCTCAAATTGAGACTGTGCAAACCGATATTTGGACGGAATAAACATCACACGTCGCGAAATAGGAGCGAAGAAAAACCTCCCAAATCGCCTACCAGTGAACAAGCTTTAGTGGAATACGTAGTACCGCGTGTGAACAAACCGAAAGATCCTGAACGGGAAAAAAGACGATTAGCTCGGCAAAAAGAAAAAAGGGCAACTCTTATCTTGGGACTCATTATGGGTTCCTTTATAGCTTCTTGGTTACCGTTTTTCTTCATGTACATATTGAGGTTGGCCTACCCCTTTCCACAGATTGCTTTTTCCACCGCGTTTTGGCTAGGTAAGCCCGAATTCATTCAAAAGTCGAGAAAAATATTGAGCTTTGATTGAAAATGTTTTTTTTTGTGTTGCAGGTTACATGAATTCGGCACTAAATCCCGTCATCTATACTATTTTCAATAAGGATTTCCGAAGAGCATTTCGAAGGATATTATTTAAGTGATGCATGTCCTACGTGTGCTGCTATAAGTGCGTTGGTAACAGAATTCGTACTGCGCAATTTCGCAGCGCACCTAGCGCTTTATATCGTCATTAAACCTATTCGACAATCCTTATCTCTTTACAAAGGTTTTAGTTTGTTTTTATAATGATTTTTAACGAATGTTGACGTTGGTAGAAAGTATTTTAAAAGTGTTCATAAACAAAACTACTTGGAAATGTTAAAGGGCTGGAGACTAGTTCAGAAAGAGGAGTGAAAGAAGGATTCTTTTAAAAGTGTTCTTCTGTAAGACGAGTATTCTTTAAGGGCTTGGAAATATTATATTGAAAACGTTCTTTCAATCATTTTTACAATGACCCTGTTGGTATATTAATTTATGGTTTGTTGCTTTTCTATGACTGACGTAGTGCTGACATTACTCTCTGAGCTGACGTTCTGGTTCCATCTGAGAGAAGCTTTTTTGATCGAAATCTACAATTTTACAAAAGAAATTCGCCAATACCGCAGACCACTTTGAGTTTGGATATTAAACAGAATTGGTGACTAGCACCATGGAATCTCAGTTCACCCACTAGGATGCTGGATATTTTATCGAAAGAATGGTTAAATGCTATTTTTTGTCAACACTTTATAAAGTTTGAAGTTGCCGATTGACTATTGTATTGTATTTTTGTATTTATTTATTTGAAGTGACGTTCATTGAGACCCAAAAGATCTATTGTGTCCCCTCACTTCTACTCAGTTCCAGAGGAGAGTCTCAGAAACTGGTAGCTCCTTAAGTCCTGGAGGAATTTTGGGATATCTACAGCCTTCAACTCAGGTAAATGTTCCTCTATCCAGTCATCTCGACCCAGGTGCTGTGCTCTAGGGTTCTAAAGTGTTGTGCAGTTGGAAAGTATGTGGATGGAGGTTCCTTCTCACATGCCACAAAATCTACATTTTTCTTCCTCTACTACTATGAGCTTTCTCAGGTGCCCATTCAGGCGACAATGTCCCGTTAGGATCCCTGTTAAAACTCAGCGCAGTTTAACGTTGACTTATGCATTCATTTGATCTCAGCTGGTTGAAGTCACCCATAAAAATCTTCGATTGTATAAGCCCTTCTGGATCTTTCGAATGGTCAGATCTTTCCTTTTTCTCGGCTTTACCTATTTCTTTCAATATTACATTGGGGCTGATTCCGCAAAAGGGTTCAGGCCCCCAGGAGGATATTTCAGTCCCCCTTTTTCCTAGTTTATCTGCTTTTTCTTTTCCTTCCATAGTAAAGTGACTATATTGTTCTCGCCTTGTTCATTTAGTTTGGCTAGGCATTCCCACACCATTTTGGAACTGATTACACCAGAGTTCAGAGTGCTTTAATGGCTGCTTCACTATCCAAAATTATGATAATCCATTGTCTTCTGTATCCTTTATCAATATTGAACTGGGCGCACTGAGCCTATTGACTAAGAATAAACGACTACATTCTAGGCTCCAGCCTTTTGTATACCGCTCTAGCTTTTATCGTATTTTCCTTTTTTTGCTTCGTTGGAGTGATATTTCCACGTTATAGAATTCATAACTATCACGCAACATAATTCAATTCATAGTTATTATGATAAATTTGCTACTCAAACGTTTTGGTGCGATCAAGTTTACTTCTTTCCTTGCACACAGCTCCATTTATTCCTGTCACTTTGAAAAGTTCCTCGTATAGTTGATTATATGGCTTCTCGGCTTCTCTTTTCTATTATTCTCTTTTCTATTATTGCTTTTTTATCCTTATTCATCCCACAATCCACCATAAAGATAGATATTTTTCAAATATGAAGCTCAAAATAATATAATACTAAAATATTTTCTACTAATAGTATTTTAAAACTAAAAAAATTATTCGCAAGTACCCGCAAGTACGTAAAGATGTTTGAAATTGCGAATAATTCATTCATCTATTTTATAATCCATGAATTTTTGAAATTATTTATACAATATTTATGTTAGCTCAAAATTGGTTGAAACTATGAAACTTATATCAAAAACAGACAAAACATTTTTATATTTACACAGATATATTTATAGGAATGATTCAGAAGAGATATACAAAATTTATTTACCAAATAAAAACTGCAAATCAAAATATGCATACGGAGCAAATGAAGTTTTCACATATAAAATATGGCATTGAAATATAACGTTTCCAGTGTTTTCCAGTATTTCACATCAAATATAAATAATGTATTGGATCGATACAGTATTGTCAAAACTATCTTTTATCTTCTAGCGGCTTTAAATATTCATTTCTTGAAGCTTGCTGAAACCTTTTCGTATAACAATATTTAATATTTGATATTTCTTGATCCTATAATACTGTTGATTTGACTATTTCGTTTTATCAATTGCTTGTTTGGCATATTTGTAACCACGTTTGCCTGTATACTGAATCCAGCCGAACCTCTATTTTTGATTTTTGTAAAATAAGCAATTGTCTTAAGACATGAAGGTTCATAAAATGGATATGAAAGTGAGCTGGGGGAATCAGCAAATGGATGTAGACTGTCAGTATGTTAAAATATAACACTCTGGGAGAATTTTGTTAATTGTAAGTCACTCCTGTTCCGAAATAATCGATAATGAAGGACATATTTTTGGAAAAAGTGGAAGTTGAAAATTGTTTGGTACTTTTTTTAACACCTTCGGTAGATTTATCATTACAGTAAATTATGAACAAAAAGTAGGAAGGTTTCAATGAAATTTTCAATGATTTGATTTTATAGTTTGTTCATACTATGCTTATTATTAGAGTCATAATATCTAATACAATAGGTAGTTATATAATGATAGTTTGAATTGTAATAACTAGGAACTTTATTGCTCTGTACTTTACCAGTAAAATATTTCACTCACAATTGTCGTTTATGCTTGAAGAAACAAATGTTTTTATTCATTTTTTGCTTAGTATAAAATGTGCATAGTAATATGGATGTCTTTTATCTTTATGTTTGCATGCGAAATATTTTAGTTTCAAGTTGAGTGTCTCAGAAAACGAATAAAGCCGTTTGATTCGAAGCAGTATCTGAGGACAAAGTGCAGAAGGAAATATAAATTGATATATTTGCTGTTTGAGAAAAAATGTGAGATTGAAAAACGGGCCTGGTATAATCATAGTTTAGCTATTGAATCAGAGATTATCTATACAATTTAGTTTGAAGATATTAATATTTTTGTCGTTCTTCTCCACTCACACTCTGTATAAATCCATATAAATTACACTGATAAATGTCAAAGAAAAAGTACATTTTTTTCTAAGCCCAAATATTCGACTTAACACTTGTTTACAATATATGACTGGTTGAGAACAATAGAACCAGAGCCAGAAATCATCGAAATATGAGAAAAGCACATCATAAGAATTGTTAATGACCTTTTTTTGTCGTATCAGTAGTGCAGCAAATCTTATTCACTAGTACATCTGCCGACAAATAAGTCCACTCTCAATATTTGTCTGGACCTTTACGAGTTATGCTAACATGAAACAACGAATATTAATAAGACAAGAAGGGTCACTTTCCGTCGGAACTTTCATGTCCAGCTTACACAAGCGCGCCGACGATTTCGACAAATTCCTGGAGCCGTGCACGTGTTCGTGCTTATACGAGGTTGATGCAAACCGCTAGCGATTAAAACGAATGAACGTTCACTTTCGAGGGTGATTTAAAAACAACTAGCAATAATTGTTATTGAGAGCTATTCTGCTTAGTGTGAGTTAAAATAAAAAAGGGGATATCGTCAGGATATTCAATTGGTGGATCTTCACATAATTGTGGGTGGGTGCCGGGACATAACGGTATTTCTGGAAATGAACAAGCTAATAAGCTCGCGAGAAGAGGTTCAGTAACAGTATATGTTGGACCAGAACCAGCTCTTGGGACCACAAAGAAGGTAGTCCGAGGGCACATACAAAAATGGGTACGAAGCCAAAATAGACTCCAGTAGAGGAACACTCCAAAGCAAGTACACAGTAAAACCTTCTTAGAAATTCGTAACCTCAACTCATTGACATATAAACGTCAATGCCTCAGCTAAGATTTTCTAACCATAACAAAGAGCCATAACTTCAAATGGTATCTTCTGTATTTTCCTTGTGGTATATTATTCATTCTTTTTTTTAATTTCTTGGGAAATTAAGCCACAATATTTTTAAATTCTTTATTTCAACGTTGTCAAGAAAAAATATGTAGAAATTAATTTTTTTATCCCTAACTGACACAACAGAAAAAATGGTAGTTGAGAGTTGAACAACGTTATCACATTGCAAACTATTTCAAAGTTGGTAAGAATATTGACATGAGAAACGTGAAAAAAACTATCTCAGTCCTTCATTATTTACATTCAGAGGTTTGTGCAGTATATTAAATAACATAGTACTGCAGATTTTGAAAACATTAACGAATATGTATTTATATGGAATGGATATCACTTGATTATAGTGTAATTCAAAAATCTGACAACGCTGTGATATTTTGCTCTACTGTCCATTTGAAAACGTCCAACTTTCGTTAACATCAGAAAGTGCTCAACGAAAAAGATACAGAATAACGTTTCAAAATTTTTCGTTCACACTTCCAATCGTTTGTAAACGAAACCTTTGCTGAACGAAATACATATTACAGAATAAACGCCTCAATGTCAAACGCCAACAGAATTGGAGGACAGTTTTGATGATACGCCTCTCTACAGGGCACTTATATCTCTTGCAAAAGCTGAAGTGGGATGTGACATTGAAAATGAGTTTGTGCGCATGGGGGAGGGCTCGCCATCACATTCGGCGCTTGCTATATAGTTTATCTGGAACGAAAAGGATAAAGTGAAATAATAGAATTTGAAGATTAATAAACAATTTTCTCTAGCTACTTTCTCTAGCCAACCTCCTTCGGACTTCATGGACCGTCTAACTATAAAGAGCTGATTAGTGATCCTTTTTCCTCTCATACTGTTGTCCAAATGTACCATTTGCTCAATAAACGCTGATTTCATGAGTCACTGTTTCCTCCAGAAGAGGATGAGGATATTTTATTTTGAGATAGACAAGGTAAAAACCATGCGAAAGAAGAGCCTTGAAAGTGTTGCGGAAATGCTGTGTTTTAGAAAAAAAGATGAATGAAAAATAATTCATAATAAATTCAAGTAGTTTGTCGATTGACTGACAATATTTTCTGGAAAACTATGAAATTTATACCAGTAGCCTGTATTTTCTCACATTTCTTTCGCTCAAAATCCAATCAAATCACTTGAATCGTCGATATCTCTATAGTTTTAATACAATTTTGGAGCAATGACTACCACTGTGATAAACATAACGCTTGTATTCTATTGATTCTAAGTAATTTTATCTAAATACAGATTACTATTACGTGTTTTTAAATTTGATGTCTAGAAGTTGGTTTTTCTTGTAAATATATCTATTAGGTAATCTCAAAAAAATATATATTATATACTATAGGTAATTATCGAGAAGGAAATGGCTATGAAAATAAATGGTATATAACTGTAATTATATAAGTAGCGTTATTATCGATAAAGTTCCAACAAACGTTTATATTATTTGTTATTTAATTTTCCTAGGTTTCGTGTGGGAAGTGGGACCAAAACTAGTAAGTTTGACTTCTATGTTATGAGTAGGTCTCAACCTTAGAATATAGTTCTTTAAATTCGAAATCCAGCATCATATGAGGAATCTCTTATGAATTGTTAATAAATAAATGTTTGTTCATAATACGTTCAAATAAAAATACTGCCACTTGAATAACACCAATGATGTTTGTAAGTAATCATTTGACGCATAACGTCACATTAGATGATAGAGGTGGGCTGGGCTGTATTAAAACTACCAAATGTGGAAGCTCTTATGAGATATTGTATCTTCGTTTGTTATGTTGACTGTGATATAATAGGTTTGTTCCAACAACCACCTTCTGATTAGTACGTGAACGTTCGGGAACGTATTCATGTACGAATCAAACGTTCGAGAACCTGTACGTTGATTAATACATGAACATCATACCCTATGCATTGTTGGAACGATTCTACGATTCATTTTCAAACTGTTACCACTTTCAGGAACATTTTTACAACCCTATAAGTTCACGTTTTATTTATGTATGATTTATGTTTATTTACCATTACCTAACCTTTATGGCGAGTTGTATCAAACACTTTAACTCGGTTTAATGATAACTGGTGTTTAGACTGTGGCTAATTGATGTATTTATTATCAACAATCACATCAGTCTGCACATCGAGTTTAGGTGTTTGATACTGTTTGATACGACTCACCCTAAAACATCAATGGACAGTTTGGACGAACGGTTCTACATCCAAATCTCTGATGAAAATGATCGTTCGCCGACACGTTCATGAACGTGTCCAGTTTTTGTTGGAACGCATTTTTATCAGTCCGTGGAATTGTCGGAACTTGTTGGAACAGAAATTTTGTTATGCACATGATCGTGACGTTCACGTACGCATCATTTCGCTTACTTGGAACAAACCTAATAGTTATTATACTATATTTGGGTAGTCCCAAAGTCGATTATAAAGCAACGATAATTACTGGAGACCACACTAATGGTTCAAAAAGCAGTTCCAGAAGATAGTCTCCGTTTTACGTAAGAAAAAGCCACTTGAAGTTGCAGTTGTATGCGCGAATTTATTGTCAAAACCAGCGCCATATTGTAAAATTGACATTCGACTTCAAATCAGGAGCATAACGTCTCCACATTTTAAGGGTTAACTCAAATAATCAATATTAAAAATGTATTTATACGAGTAGTTCAATAAAACATATTTGGCTCAATAAAACATATTTGGAGAATAGAGCTACTAGTATGTGAAAACACCTGTTATCGTTGAAAATGTTAATAAGAAAATAGCAGTCGGCATGAAACGTTACGAGGCGACATAGATAAACAAGACTGTTAAGGCTTTTCAAGCAGACCGGAAACGGCGCTATCAAACCGATTTGATTAGCAACGGAGTTTTTTTCAAGAGAGATGAGATATACTTTTTTGATTAATGTCCCCTAATTTTCATGTAGTTTGTCATTCAATAATATTTACCGTTAATTGGAGCTTTTTATTTCAATAAGTACTCTATATATTCATTATCCAACAAAATGGTCCTTCGAGCCGGATTATTGAGAATACACTCACCATAAAGAACACCGGTAACATCCTGCGTCATTGGAAGTCCCGAGATTGGTGGAGAAGTACCCGAGAAGAGTAAATTGTGGTGGAAAAAGTGTGAGGCATCTACCCAATTATTTATCCTTGATTTTTCTAGTTTTTCCTTGCCATTGAGATTGAGAATTGCGTTGCGGTTGTTGGAAAAATAAAGATTTCTTCCGGTATTCGCACAAATCTTCGGTAAAATGACAGAAACACAGGAAGATGTCAGGTTGGAGGGTTTGATTAAAGCAAGGGGTGGTTTAAAATCCAGACAAACAAATTTCAAAAAATACTTAGATAATATTTTACAAAGACTAATTTTTAGTTCTGCGCAAGACATTTGGTAAACTTCACGTGGCGTCTTCTTATGTGAAACGGAGTCTATCCACATATATGATTTAGAGTCATGGTTAAACCTGAAAGCTAGATCTACACTGGTTGTCAAAACTTGTGGTAAACACTGCCCGAAGCTTCACACATAGACACGATTTGAAATTGCTTTGTCGTTATTATTCTGGAGTATGTTGTGGGATAACCAAAATTGTAATCATGGCAGTTATTGATTATTTTTCCTTAGGAAACAGTTATGAATAAACAAAAAGGTGAGTGCTACTTCATCAACCTACCTCTTTTTAATACGCAAATAACCACTGGTGGTATTCAAACATTTCTACAAGTAATAAATAATCGAATCTACATATTGATCACCCAATTTTGACAGTGAGCCATCTTTTTAAAATCTAACATTCAAAAAAGAAATTTCATCTACTAAAATCAATGGTAGAAACTCAAGGCACGTATTAATTAAATTGAAAACATTGAATTCAATTATACAAAACGTACTTACCTGGTAGTTTAAAAAATGTTGAGATTCACCGAAACCTTGTATTATAGATTATATGAATTAGCCATTTTCTTTTCCTTTATTTCTGATTAATAATAGGATGATATAATATTATTGGCAACGTTCAAAATGTGTAGTGGTATGGATATATGGTAAATTGGTATGAATGAAAAATGAAGTTGGAAAGACACTTTTCCCATATGATTGTTGAATTAATGGCTGTTGGATTACCAGGTATATTAGAACAAGTTTTCCAGAATTGTGATCTGTGGTGAAATGTTATCATCTCTAACAGTTTAATTGCAATAGGGATATTCAATGTTATTTGTAGGTACAATAATACTAATTTGAAGTCAAATATCATCACATTAACCTGAAATTACTGACGATTTAACTTTATAGATCGCTACTAGATGAAAGAGGAGTCAGAGGTTGGATGGAACATTAACGATTTATCGAGTTTGGAAATCTTAATAGCACTGCCCACTCCCAAATTAGTTTCAGTATCGTTGGTATACACTGTACGTGTATACAACGAGGGCTGCACGAAATTGGATTCTTGTATAAAGAAGATTGAGGTAGAGTTTCAATTTATAAATTTTGAAATTTAATTTGGTGATAATCCACTTGAAAGCCATTTGGTTATCCAAAAATCTAAGCAAGTTGAAACCAATTTGTTGAGCACCAAAGAAACAATACCTGTTGGGCGCTAATGAAACAATTAAAGTTTAAAGTTGGATGATGATGAAAAACTAGGTTTTTAAAATTAACAAAAAAAATTATTTTAGGTTGTATTGTAGGTTCTTGCCTAACTAACCACTTAAATTTGGTAGCAACTAGGCCAGTTCGCAGGACTTAGTTACTAATTGATCTTAAACAAAAAAATTAGAACAGAAAAGAGAAGGCAATTTTAGAGCGCCACTAATTTTCTTTCCTAAAAGAAAATTAGGAACAAAATCAAATTTAAGAGTTGGCTAACTTTAATTTGTTAAGAGAAAAATGAAAAAATTAAAAAATACGTTTCTGTATAATAAATAAAACTAAAGAAGTAAAATAATGTATATATTAAATTCCAATTACAAACAAAATAGGTTAGTAAGATATAAATAAAAAATAAATACTTAGAGTATAGACTACTTTTGAAGATGATGTCGATGGAGATAATATCCAGTACAGCTGGAGAAATCTGCAACTTAGCCTGGGACTGTGGTCTCCCACTATTGACTTATTGTAGTTTCACCATGAAACCGCTTCTGGCAGGTTTAAAAAAAACTTTTTGTCTACCAGGCACTGCTAGTTTTCCAGGTACTGTTAATTTTCCAGGTACTGTATTTATTTAGGTACTGTTTTTCCGGTACTATTAATTTTTCAGGTACTATATTTATTTAGGTACTGTTTTTCCGGTACTTCTAATTTTTCAGGTACTACCAGCCTTCTAGGTATTGTGCCCCAGAAACTGTGCTATAAAACATACCGGTATAAAAAAAAAGGTTACAAAAAAATATGAAGCTAACAAGGATATCTGTCCAGTGCAAAAAAAATTACAATTTACTGATTGAACTTAAGGATTCATCCTGGACAAATATCTGAATTATTCAAAAAAAAACAATTTCATAATATTTAAAAATATCCTTGGCTGGATAGGAGAGGAAATGTGGCTCTCAAAATGGGTATCCATTTTGTAAGAAAATATTTATAGAAAATTAGTGATTTAGAAAAAAAATTATTAAAATGTGAAATTAGCAAATAGAAAAAAAACGTACCAGTAATCCAGATACTCAAGTAACAAAAGCAGGAAGGATTTTAATTTCAACAAACTAAGTTTCACGTGGATTACTGCACAGTTGTTGTATCGTCGACAAACGATGAGAGAAGCCACGCCGGGACCTTCCTCATTCTTATTTAAAGAGCATTTCAAATTTTAAATTTCGCGGTAAAATACATTAAGAATCTTGATTTTAGGTCTCGTAGTTTATTCCACCACGAAACGGAAAAGAGAAATAATTTATTATTTATTTGAATGAAAAATTTTTTTGAAATATTTATAAACCATTCCACCAAAAATCAAAATTCTAAAATGATTTTAGCAATTATTAATACCTGAAATGTTAACTTACAAAGTTAACGTTTCAACTCTCTCAACGAAGACTTTTTTCTGACTCGACAAGTGAGTTGGCTACCCTCGAAGAACTGTCTCCAACGATTTAGGGTTTCAGTGGCGCGTCGTTGGGAAATTTGAATGGAGAATAGGAATTAAAGTTTATGAATTATATAAAACGAAAATTTGTTCAACGCGTGGTTTCAACACAGAGTACCTCGGAAGTTATGAGGTTCGAAAGAGTGATCCCCATCTACAGTTAAAGTTAGGCCCTTTCCCAATGAATCACCCTGTATTTAAGCCATTCTGTTACAGTCTGGAAATCATTTTTAGCTGTATCCTTCAGCGTTTTCCACCTTTTCTCAGTATAAAATATGTATAAATAAATATAACACCAACCCGAATACAACGACACTATAACACTCCTAACAATTGCCATTTTACACTAATATATAATACTATATAATTATTGTAGTATCCAACTAATACGCACTACGATAGTACAGAAATTTACCAAAAGCCATGAATTTTAATCCTTGGTTTATATTTAATTCAGAAAAAAAAATGTTATTTTCATATAAGCTTCTATGAGAAGGATGTCCGAGATCAGATGTTCATGACAACATGGCTTGTGATGTGATCACTTAAAAACGCTTTATTAACCTTTTTCCTGATAAGACTTAAAGAAGATCCGCTAGGGACAGGACCAGTGAGAAATAGAAATAGAAAATTCGGTTTTTGCCTTATTATTATGAACTACAGCCTACAGTGATGAATAGCTATTTGTATTACTAGGGAGGAAAGTGCCACTTTTCCTCCCGCAGGATGTAGCTTACTGCGAAGCGGAGGGCAGTAAACATCCAAGGGAGGAAAAGGCACTTTACTCCTTTACATATGATTTTTCCTCCTACCCACCTTTTTTTGAAAATTCATTTA
>CAJUYI010004332.1:5187-18941 GCA_910591695.1 Galerucella pusilla
AAAACGAAGTGAAAATATGTCATCATACTATAGAACAAAATATACTGGAGCACATGCAAAGCGTTGGTGGAAGAACCAGTTTTCTCGAAGAAATCAGTTCCAAGCGAATAGATACGAAAAATATAGTCGGAGTTTTTTTCGAAGCTTCGCATTTCGAGCTCAACGTAGCTTTTCTATGGTCGGCTTTCGTGAAACGATGGGATCTATTAGAGAGTTTACTGTATTTGGGAGCAGAAATAAACTATTTTGAACCAGCACAAGGGTTGAGCGCCCTTCACTTGGCAGCATTTAGCAACTGCATTACTAGTATGCGGTTTTTAATATCCAGGGGATGCGATATCAACGCCTTGTATAAATGTTACACTCCGCTACACTGCGCTACATTCGGTGATAGTGTCGAAGCTACTCTATTTTTAATTAAAAACGGAGTAAGAATTGATAACTTCACTAATACTATTTATAAAGAAAACGAGAGTGCGCTACATTGCGCGGTTAGAGCAAATTCTATAAATTGCGTTAAAGTTTTGGTAAGACATGGCGCCGATGTTGATTGCTTTGACTACTCTCCGATTCATCTAGCTGCCGACTTGGGGAATTCCGAATGTATAAGATTCCTTTTAGAAGGTAAAGGTGCAAGCGTCAATGCGAAGACTAATGAACAAGAGCAAACTCCTCTACATTTAGCTTCAATGAGAGGACATATCGAATCCATCGACGTCTTGCTTTCCAGAGGTGCTAATCCAGACTCTAAAGATCACATGGGACAAACACCATTGCATCTTGCAGCTAGAGCACAAGATATCAACTGCGTTGAAATGCTGCTGTCTAAAGGTAATGCAAATCCAAACATTGAAGACTACGATCGAAGAACACCCCTGCATGCTGCTATTGGAAAATTTACGAGATCCAACAAGATAATAGAGGCTCTTATTCAAAATGGAGCGGACCCTAACGTTGAAGATCAATATGGCTATACACCACTTCACATAGCGGCTTTAAAAGGGTTTTCGGAATGTGTGGAGACTTTAATTACTCATGGAGCTGATATAACGGCAAAAAGTAAATGTGGTTCGACTGCTTTGAGCGTGATTCAAAAAAAAGTACCGGGAACTTTCGGGTTGTTCGTTAATAAGTTGGATAAGGCAATTACTTTGCATAACACCGATTGTTACAATAACGAATTAGAGCTTAGACTAGATTTTAGGGTGATTTTACAACATAACAACCCAAGTGAGATCAATTTCTTATTCACTTTAGTGGAGGAGGGTTATAAAACAGTTTTATTACATCCACTGTGCTCAGCTTTACTCTATATTAAGTGGAGAAAAATCAGGAAATACTATCTAGCCAGAATTCTCTTATATTGCATACTCATGCTATGTTTATCTTTATATGTCTTAACGACACTTGCACATCATTGTTATAATTACGGAAAAAATTTCAAAGAATTAAAACCGGAAGATGTAATAGAGCTGTGCGAGAAAAATTCATTGCTGGGTACTTTTTTGAGAGACAGTCCGTTTGTAATGGAGATGCAGTGGTTTGTTTTGGTGGGTATTACTTCCATAGAGATCCTTAGGAAGTTATATGGTATAGGAGGGTATCATTCGTTAAAGCAATACTTTTCGTACCCTGAAAATATTATTGAATGGTTCGTTATCGTTAGTGTGTTTGTTATCTCTTTTATATACACTGGTAGAACGTATCTTTGGCAAAACCACGTTGGGGCTTTTGCGATTTTACTAGGCTGGACGAATATAATGTTAATGGTTGGACAGCTGCCTGTTTTCGGTATTTACATAGCAATGTATACAAGAGTTCAAAGCCAATTCGCTAAATTGCTTTTCGCTTACTCGGGTGTGCTTATAGGATTCACCTTAAGTTTCTGTGTAATATTTCCAGATTCAAATTTATTTGCGAATCCGTTTATATCTCTAGTTACCATCATAGTTATGTTATCAGGGGAATTAAATTTGGACATTTTAGTTGACGACAACCCGGACAATCCTCATTATTTGTTGGAATTCACAGCGCAAGTTGCTTATATAATTTTTGTTCTAACTGTAACTATAATTCTAATGAATCTTTTGGCTGGTATAGCAGTTGATGATATCAAAGGTTTACAAAAAACAGCTACACTTTCCAAACTAGTAAGACAAACCAAACTAATATCCCACATGGAGAGAGGTTTATTCAACGGAAGTCTCCCCAGATACATTTTAAAACCCTTACACTTTTCAGCTTTGGTTTCCCCGAAACCTTCGAAAGTCGTATTGAACGTAAAACCTTTGAATCCAAAAGAAACTCGATTACCCAAAGACATATTGAGGGATGCTTATTTTGTTTCTTTGAGGCAAAAGGATGTTCCGTATTATAACAATATTTTCAGTGAATCTGGTGAAGGATATTGGTTCAATAACGACATTACAAAAAAAGAGCATTGTTTGGATAACCATTCATTGTCGTTGCTTCAGAAAGAAATGAAAAAGAAGAACGAAGAGCTTGAAAGTTTAAGATCGTCACTTCAAGAAATGAAAAGCGATTTGAATACCCATCAACAAAATATGGAGCAATTTATGAAGATATTTGTACATAAGAGAAGATGTAGTAAGTGCTGATGTCTTCACCAAATTATGAAATTGGGGTGACATCCACTACGCTCCATTTCTCTATTTAGCGCCTGAATGTTAGAGCTGGTTAACTTGAAGTTTTGGTAAATTGAGTTATCTTTTTAAATACCGCTGACCCTCTTTATAGGAATTTTGTCGTGTTTTCCCATAATAGTAAAGCCTATAATATTTTCAACTGATTGTACCAACAAATTTCTTTTGATTCATTTTGGTGGATTTATTATCTAAATCTGGCATGGATAAATTTATTGAGTTTGTTTAATTGGATTTGACACAGCAACCGATGTAATCACAGAATTTAGATAAAGCATTAACAGTTACAGATTATCTAAAAACTTGGGATCATGGGACTAAATAGATAACGATTACTCTTAACAATACTTGAGTTGATTTACAAACAGGCAGTAATCTTCAGTTCTATCAAAAACTGATACATGTTGATTGGTGTGGATTAGGGAAAGTACTTCCGCAGCATTTAGTAAACCCATAGTTAGGTACTGAAAGCAGGATACAACCACATTTGTTTGGGTTGTACTCAACAGCCCAGATACTTTTCCTATTTCTTCTACTTCTATTTCAGAACCTTCGCGTCCTCTAGACAGAGCATTAGTTTATCTGAATGACTCCAAAGTCTCCACTACCAGGTCGGTAAATGTCTCTTACTCATTTTCATAAACCTGGTTTCTTGTCCACTTTGTTCAGTAAATTGATTGTATGAAGAAAACCTTCCGTCAACCTCCAATTCAATTATTGTTCTTTATCTATTCTAACGAAATTTCCCTTTTAAGCAATTCCACTTAACGGTTCCAGAACTAGGTATGAAGTCTCCTTTAGAAGGTGATTCTGTGACACACTTTTCTGAGGTACTTCTCTATCGATTTGTAGTTTTCCAATTAATATTGCAAAAGAAAATTGTTAAATAAACACAACTTCTTTTATTAGTGATAGTTTTTAAGAAGTATTGTAGAATGTATGGAACAAAAACATTAAAATTGTAAATAATTTGGTTAATAAAATTCATTTTTAATTTTTTTTGTGTTTAAAATCGTAAAATTGGTTCGTAATTGTATATTTTTTAGAGGAAAGTCACCAAATATGGAATAGTATCCTAATATGGAATGCCTTCATTTCTCTAAGACTATAAGTATGAAACGCAACACTTGACCATCTTCTGTTTCATTCGGTCTACTAACTATCTCACCCACACCATCGAGTCAGTTGCGCGAATGCTTCACGTGTGGCAGGCGTGTTTTGTTTTGTTGTCGTGCAGAAAATTTTAAAGGTAAGTAATAAACGAGTATTACCAGCTGTTATGTTTGTTTACGTAAGTGTTATACTATTTAGTATATCGGTATTATGTTTATTTCACCATTTTGTGATCTTTTGTCATTAAAATATTGTGACTTTAAAAAATATTCAGTAGAGTTTGAACTAGTATAAAAATCCAAATATGGATAGTCGTCGGTGTCTAATTATGGAATATTAAATTAAATGCTTGATGTGTGGGCTCTGGATATTAAGTATGCAAAACCTTTACAGGAAGCACCATGAAATTTTTGATAAATCTCTTACTTTAAATTACATTTCTAACCAGGTAGATCGACCCCGTATTTGTTTCAGTTGTAGCAAAGTTTAGGGTTTCTTCATTGTTAAAGGATTAGCAGATAAGCAATAACGCAATGCAGTGGTGTGTATTTTGGGAAAAAAATACGTTTTAAATTATAATATAATAAAAAATGGAAAGAAATAATTATTGGAATACATTTATTACTTACATTTTATTCTATATCCGACTCGGAAGAGGAAGAATCGTTGTTGACATTAATAATAATAGGGTCGATTAAATAATCACAAATATTGTCAATTTTCAACATATTTGCCTCTACTTTGATAACATGCTCGATACAGTTTGTCCAATTTTCCTTACTAACATGACTTACAGCACTCTCAAACAATTTCACAACATCGTTTATTTTAATAGTAGTATTTTTTCCAACTTCCCCCTTTACCTGAGCCCATATTAATTCTATGGGATTAAGTTCACAATGATAAGGGGGAAGTCGAAGAACTGATATACCACGAGAAGAAGCCATTTCTTCTACAATGTAGGTTTTGTATTTATTCTTGTTCATTTTTGCAATTCTGTAAAGTTCTTTCCTTAGTGGATCTTTTGGAAACTTAATATTTTTCGAAATAAGCCACTCCAAAAGCTCTGCTTTACGCCAACGACTTGTGGGCAATGCTTCTCGTAACCGTGGATGATAACTTGCGTTGTCCATAACAATAACAGCCCCTTTTGGAATCAGATCCAACATTTGAACAAACCATTCCTCGAAGACATCCCCATTCATATATTCGTGATAGTCCCCCGTGCGTTTTGAAATAAAAGTTAATAATCCACCATCAACAAAACCTTCAGAACTTCCAACATGGACAATGATAAGTCTTTTTCCTTTTCCAGATGGTGGCTGCAAACCTAACGACAAACGACAAACGAATGCCTGCCTTCCGCTTTTAATGTTTTCATCTTGCCAAGATTTGGAAACTGTATATCCAGCATTTATCCATGTTTCATCTAAGTAGAAGATTTTCAAATTTTGTTCTCTGGCATGTCCAATGCTTCTTAAATAGTCTCTTCTCCAAAAAACTATTTCCGGTTTATCTATCAAGAGAGATTTTCTATTATGTTTTGTATATCTGAAACCCACATCTTTCAAAAGTTTGCATAATGTCATTCTGGAGAATTTTGGATAGTCCGTATCTTCTTGCACTGATGTCATAATTTTGTCAAGTGTTTGAATTTCCTTTCGTAAGTAAAATCCATGGACTTTACGCCTTAGTCTTTGTTTTAATGACTCATCGATCTCAATTGGTTTTCAGCCTGAAGGAGTTTTAGGGGGTTGAAGAGTTCCATTCTTGCTTTCTTTTAGTAATCTATAAATTGTTGATTTAGCAACACACAACATTGCAGCCGTTAATTCCACAATATCATCAACACTTGTACTTGGATCCTTGTTTTTCAATGATATATAACAATTCAATATCAGAGTTGTTTCATTTAAAGATAATGGACCTGTTTTTGGTCGTTTAGATGGTCCTTGGCTTATTGACATTGTTTGGTACTTGCACAATTAACATTCAACAAATGTTTTAAATATATTCCAACTGTTTACAATATTATGAAAACCATACAACTTCATACAACTTTACTCAAAGAACTAATACTAAGTACTGATTTAATGTACCTACTTTCTTTTAAAATAATATTCCCGATAATGTTTCTAAGAAAACTGGGTTGTTCAATACAAAATGTACCTTACGGTATACACTCTTAAAATATATTTTGGTACGTCTATGAAATCTACTTAAATGAATGATTTATTACTCCTTGTCCTTTCTATATAGACTATATGTAACTTCTTTCTTTTATCACAGTATATTATATTTATTTAATTGATCTCAAAGATATTAATGTCCATTTTTGTTATTGTTATGTTTATTTATACTTATATTCCATATATGGATACCTATTCCATATTTGGTTACACATTTGTGATTTTGTTTTTTGTGTTAGATTTTAATTTGATAACTAATATATTTGATTAAAGGCGTTAATTACTACATATAAATGTATGACTGATTAGTAAAAACATTAAACTGATTTAATTTATATGAAGTTTTTTTTAAATCCCAAAAACAAAATGGTATTCCATATTTGGTGACTTTCCTCTAGCTGTAGCTGCCCAAATTTAAGTAAAGTTTGTCTAAAATCAATTGCAGAAGACTTAACACATATTCGTTGACCTTCTGATTTCTTTCTTTGTTCAGCACAGCTATTTTGAAACCTAATTTTCAGGAATTTTTTGTATTTTTTTCATATTCCCGATATGGATAGAAAAATCATTTTTACGGGAAATTAACCAATTGAAACGCATTAAGTAGTATAATTAGGCATAAGAAATATTTAAGGAAATATATTGGTTAAATTTGAATAAACCAAAAAAGTATTTGAATATCTTGACGTTCGGGGACAATAAATCAATATTAATAATATTTACACTTCACTATTTTTGTATAAATTACTATTAATTAACTTCTCGCCTTCTAGTTTTTACACCATTGGTGATATCTGAAAGGTAAATAATAGGTACTCTCAGACATTTTTATCTTAATTTTAAAAAAAATTAGTAAACAATATAAGTTACTAATTAGTACTAAAAAAATAATGAACTGATAAGAGGTTGAACACTGTATCCTTCACTGAAGTTAACAACAACTGAAAAATTAATTCAAAGGTCATGCTATATGAAAAACAGTCAACAAGTCAACAATTTATTTAACCCATTTAGGTAATTTTATCCAAAAATACAATAAGAACATTTTCTACATTATTTAAATCGACTTCATTGAAACAAAAGGTCTGGGAAGTTTTATAACCTTCACTGTTTAGTATTTACGAACTTTTAAAAAATTTATTTAGACAAATCAGCAGTATCCAAATTAAGGAAATAATACCTATGATATTTTTGTCGTTTCTAGCCACGGATCTACTGCTAAATAATCTATTAGCTCCTCAAAGTTTCGTCGCATAGGCAGTTTTATTTTCCTGATTCATTGTTGAACGTAGATAAGTTTTAATTATTTTCAATCAGCTTTTGGTACTGTGCAAAAAATTTTTAAAACACTAACATTGGATAACGCTTCTTGCAAGTCAGACTTGTACAAAAGCCTAGAACAAATGCCCCTGTTCGCCCGATTGGGCTCGTTTACTAAAATCATTTTTAACTGTCGTGAAACAAAGTACTAAGGATAAAAATATGATTCTGAAAATTTCATGTCAATAGAATATGTCGTTCTCCTAATATAACCAATTAAACAAGCATACCGTAGACTATAACTGTGACGTCACCGTTTATGAAAGTTAATGTGCACTAACATTACGCTTCTGACTGTAACGTGCCTCGCGTAGAATTTATTTATTTTGAATTACTCGCAAAATTTTGTGTGAATAGAATAAAATGTGTGGACCCAATTTTAAAAAAGCAGACTCATTTTATCTTCCAGAAGTGGACTTGCTAATGATTATGAAGTTTTTTAATAAAAAACACGAGTTTATTAAATTATAATTTTATACTATGTGACACATCGTTTTTGGCTGTTTTCCTGCAAGAATGATTAAAAATGTCAATATTTTCATAAATACATGCTCTCTCAAATGATATACAGGGTGATTCCAGATGTTTTATTTTATTCCTGGTCTGGTGGACAAAGTTACGGAGATAACGCTATAGGTTACTCAGTAACAAATTGTTTATGATGAATGTGTAGTGGAAATTAAATCACCAATGTTGAAAAGAACCAGAAAAACTTATTTTGATGAAGCAGGTAATATTAGTTCTAAATGCTTACATCAGATTCAAGCGCACATGCACCTAACTGGTAAAAAAGCGATATTTGTTAGAGCTGATCCGGACTTTCAATCAAATAAAATAATTCCTTTTAAAACATAATATACGCCAGTTTTGTTGATGATTTTTTTGGAAAAAAGGCAGTGCCTATTTAATAAAATTTAATTTGTGAAGAACTGATTCATTATTTCATTAAATACTTTTCAATAACCCTCTCAATATGGATTCACAACGTATTTTATAAGGTAATTTATAACGATTCTTATTGAAGAAAAATAAAATCCTAAAAATACAAAAACAAAGTATGTTGACTTATCAGTAATTGCTTTGAGTCTTTTCATGCTTTTCTGCCATTGCTTCCGTTTTTTTGCATCCTTATTAATAGAAATAAATGTTTTGTTAGATGTTTTAATCGTAGTACTTTTACATTCTGGAACCGCACAATATTTATAGCTTTTTTTACTCTGGTTCTGGTCCATTGTGTCGAAAAGTTTAAATTATTTCTAAACGTTCTTATTTCACAAACATAACACTGTTTAGAGTTGCTAAAATGTATAATAAATACTTAGCATATAAGCTAGCAAAATACTGCTAAGTAGTCATCTAACCGAGAACCGATCGGCGCGGTATCCGCTCTCTCAACGAACGAGAGATTTCATATGGGATGACGTCACGCCTGAAATTCGGAGAGGAGCGCTGTTTAATGTCTATAATTTTTTTTAGGCGACTTAAGAGTCTCGCTGACGTCTAATTTTTTGCACAGAGCCTCAAAATAATGTGCTCATCCCAATAATAAAATAAAAAAAATATGTAAATGAGCCCATTCCAACGAGTCGTAGTATTTACATTGTTGTCAGATACATACATATTTAAATAAAAAGTTCATTTTTCCATTCGGTGATAAACCAAAAGTATCATAACACATCTTGGCAGTATATTTTTATGATACTTTATATTGTTTTATATGCATTTGATAGGGATCTTACACAAGTGGTTAAATAAAAGCAAGTTAATAAATTTAAATGTTTATTTTTTAAACAATTTTTTTCAAGTACATACATTTTTTTTATTTCACACAGAAGTTCGTACCTAAAAAAAAAAATTATAATTTTTTTATTTATTGTAAATAATGAAGTAGAATCAATAATTCAGTAGAAAATAAAAAAGAGAATATTGAATATGTTGGAAGTGGGCATTTGTAAGAAATGTTACTATAGTTTTTTACATATAAAGCAGTGCGCCTCCATCGTCGAGAACTTAGGTTAATTCTTCATCGTAAGACATGGATGGTCTGCCTTTTAGCCCACTATATATTAAGGCAATACGCAGTATGCTCGAAAGCTGGTCGAAAATCTCGACTAATCTCTCGAATCAATCGCATCTCGTCATATCTAGACCCAACTTAGAATAACCTTCCCCTCTCTGCTTCTTCTGCTTCAACCACAAAATAAATGAACTCTAATTTACTACTACTAAATGTGCAGGCAAGCCTTGTCCTGGACAAACTCAAGCCAAGGTTCCGGCACTGAGGCCACTGGCGGGCCCATTGTGCCATTCCTGCTACCTAGACATTCATGAAGCCGAGCCCTTCAATAAAGGACGCAACCTTTTTCAATGGATGTCTGCTTGTGTCTCCAGGGGCCGTAACAGATACTCCGAAGATTCGCCTGCGTAGTACAGCCCAGTGTGGACACTCTAAGAGAACATGGACTGACGTTTCGTCAGTCATGCCGCAACCCCTACATAGGGAACTTTCCCCTACTCCTAAGTTGTGGAGGTGTTTCCTCATACAGCAGTGCAGGAGTCCAGGCTATCTTCCTTAGCCTACTTGCCTAGTACTTGTCTAGGACCCTGCAGAGTATTCCAATGAGCGAGGTGCTGATTCTTCAGCCACTTCTTCGTCTCCTTGCGTATTTTTTGTTTTGTTAGGCCCAGGTTCGGGCCCGGGCCGCAGAAAGGAGCTGCCGCCCCATCCGCCATCTCGTTGCCTTCAATACCAGAGTGGGCTGGAATCCATTTTAGCCGCACCACGTTCCGTCTTGCAAGATTAGCAAGTCGTTCTCAACATTCGTTAGCAAGTCCTGAATTGCTGGTATACCCACTCAGGGCTTTAATTGCTGCCTGACTGTCGGAGTATATGGTTATGCGTCGATCCACATAACCTCTGTCTAGGTTTATCTGCGCACATTCCAAGATAGCATATATCTCGGCCTGATACACCATCACCCAATGGTACACAAACTTGTGTTCTTGGGTTCCTGGAGTAAATTACAGCAACTGCTCTATCACCGGAGCATGAGCCATCTGTGTACCAGACGGTCCCATTAGGCTGTGTATTCCTCTCTTTTTCCCAGGACTCTCTATCCCGGATCATGGCCCTGTATGGGGTAGCTAAGTAGTACTTACGCAGACATTCATCAGCCGCTCGAGCCAGAACTGGAATATCTTCCAGGAGCCGGAGCTTCTTGACGTGCCTGCACTCTTCCCCTCTTCGCACGTATCCCAGCCGTTTCAAGCGCAGGAAGACACTCCCCGCCTCAGCCTCGATCACATGGTGAAGAGGCCGAAGACCAAGGATCACTTCCATCGCAACAAGTGGTGTAGAACTCTAATTTAATCTTACCGCTAGTAATTTGAATAATCCACGGCAAATAACTTGTTATTCGAGTGTTAACAGCAGGTTTAGGTGTTGCGCAAGCGAATCCATAGGAAATGACTCCAATAAGTTTCAACTTCATTGTTGTAGGATCTTGCCAAAGCACTGGTCCTAAAATGTAAAATATGTAAAATATCATTCCAAGATATTTCTGTTTCCCTATGGCATTAAATACTATAAATTGTATTCTTAACTTACCGCCCGAATCTCTTTGACACGCATCTTTACCTTTAGCCCAAGTGCAAATTTGACCAGAGCTAATAATATCATCGGGATATAGACTTTGACAGTATGAATTGGATACTACTTGTACGTTAACTTTTTGCAGTACATCTGATTCTGGTCCGTTGAAGAATTCCTGACCCCAACCTCAAAATATTTATATTCATTACTTGATTTTTTTTAATACTGATAGAGATAAGATATTAATTTAATAACTCACCTAATATTGTTACATTCTGGTAGACGAACGTATCATATGTATTCAGAAATGGTAAACAAATAGGTCCCACATATAAAGAAAATGCTATCTCTTTTATTGTTTTTACAATCGCCAGATCATTAATTCTGGTATCCTGGTCAAATCCAGGATGTTCCCAATAATTTTCTACAAGATATAGAGCTGCAGCCGAGGTGTCTGTACCTGTAGAAGAATATTTCAGTAATACCAAAATCCCATTACCGAAAAAACCATAACAAAGCATAAGTATGGAAGCGAAGGGAGAAAGAAAAACTGGATAAACTCACTTTGACCTTAAAATTGGCAAAGAAAAAAGATTTGTACCGTAAAAAATGTCATTTGATTTATTGTTTTTGTATTATTGTCTTGATCTGGTATTATTGGTCAAGATCGTACCGTAGGTAAGCAACCAACTTACTGTTCTTCCTTCTCACTTCGACTTATGTATATATTTAAGTATATTTACCAGTGGTAAGATCAAAATCTCCAGTAAGAACTCCCATGTATTGTTTGTCTGGGATGAGTCTCATGCAGTGCGCAGCAGAGATAACAAATCTGCTGGAGATAATCGTGGCACCACAAATAAGTCGTTTACTTGAAGCATCTATTATTCCAGCCATTGCAGGATATTCGTTAACAAGAGTTGGAGCCCCTCCCACTATCCTAGTCTAGAAAAATATTATATAAAACAGTTTAAAGTTCAAAGATTGTTTTTAAAATTAAGGGGTTGATTTGAGTTTTCAGCTTGACTCAATACCTACCCAAAAATGTATGCCAGCTCTGGGACTATAAAATGTTAGCGAGTCTGTCTTAAACTATGGTAGACTTGGAATATTTTATGGCATTAGTAATAATTGGGGTTTGAATTCAGTGAAAAGCAAAGCAAACTATAAGTCTTAGTATAATGTTCTCAAGCATAATAGTAAGCAAAAAATATGTCAAATTATTAATAACCACTTTGCTAAAAATTTGTTTTTACATACAGCTTTTTTCCATCCACAATCGCAAGGTTCAGAGTTTTTAACAGCCTTTAGAGTGCAAAGAAATCTACCACCAGAGTTTCCCACGAGTCCTGCAAAATATTTAAAGGGCGATTAATAAGTTAAAATATATCACTTTCTATTTATTTTTTTGTTAAACATGGTCCATCCAACCAGATCTTCAGTTAATTGTTTCATTTTCCAAAATTGACTTAATCTTCTTTGTCTTATAGACAGTGCAGTAGAAAATTTATTTTTAGGGGATTCAGATAAGTAGATATGACATAAACTTTTTTTAAGGGGATGCTTTATTTTTTTGGAGATTTAAGAAAAATAAAAGTGGTCAATCTAATAAAAAGAATTCTTACCGACAGCAATAGAATTGGCATCAGAAATCAACGAAACTGAACCAGTTCCACAATAGTTTATGGAATCAGCTAAGTTGGCATTGCCGCTTAAAGATATTTTAAGTTGGTCACCATTGCAGTTCAAAGTCTAAAAGTAATAGGTCATTTAATAATTATTATAAATATTCTAACAAGAATTTGTATGTCAGATGACAGTTTGCACAGCTACGAGGTTTTTTGAACATTAACATTGCCTATGGTCTGTATATCGCAATTTAATTCTCTCATCTATCAAAATGTATTCGCTGATAATCTCGCCTACTTCCTTCACGAATAAAATAAGATCGTCTCGACGGAGAGCTGCTAAATGCAAAGAAAGAAAAATACTTTCAAAATGTACAGAAATTGAGATATTTGTTTGGACGTTGAATCCCGAATTTTTGTGCATTTCATAAAATTTTGTATACAGCTTATTTTATTGACGAAAGGTTTCGGCATACATTTTTGCCATTTTAAAACAATCATACTTACACTTGGCAAATTTATATCACACGTTATATTAATTTTAGTATCGGATGGACTTTGAGCAGTCCATAAACAATCAGTTCCGGTACCATAAGAATATGGATATTCCTTATTATAAATGTAGTATTGAGTACCATCTAATAAATATTGAAAATATTCACAATCTTGGTTCACCGCAACTGTTTTAAATGTTAAGCTCGTTAAAATTTCGAAGAAACTAATCAACAAAGCCACGTTAAGACCTGCAAACATAAAATTTATTGAATAAAATAGTTATTTAGGCAACTAGTGTGGCACGACTCTACGGGCGAGTGCTACAAACAGCTTGTTCGCATCTTATACTCAATAGTTTTTCTAAGACCACACTTTTGAAAAATAAAATATCCCACAGTTTCTGAAAATGATAAATTTATAGTAACTACTGTTTTTCGTACTTTTCCTTTAAAATAAAAGGAAATACATTATCCATGGCTCTTCTGCAATATATGGAGGTATATTATCACATCTGTATTTTGGTAAATAAATAATTGCCAGCCTATCGAATGCCATTAATATAATAGAAGCCTAGTGCCTACATGAGTTAAAAATAGTCAAAATACTGATAGGTTTATTGAAGTAGTCTTACCCATGCTGGTCTTACCCACACGCTTTTTTTCTATTGAGCGCTAAACCTCAAACCTAATAAAAAAACTAAGCAATTTAATTTTATAGTATGTTTCAAAAATTGGCTTTATCAGCTTTTAAAGAC
>CAJUYI010004333.1:0-18939 GCA_910591695.1 Galerucella pusilla
TTTGCTTCATTTTCACCTTTCCAAAATCACTAATAACTATTATTAAATCAATTAGGTACAGTTATTTTATAGTACACAAATTAAAACAAAAAACGGCCTGTTTTTTTTTAATTCAATGAAGACTGCCAAATAACATGGTGGACTGTTTTAAGTGGCCCACTCACAAAAAAGGGAAGTAGGTAGTTTTGAAATTATTGTGGAATTATTTCAGAGGAACATAAATGTTCAGATTAAATAATTGTATCGTAATAACCAACCAGTTTACCTATTTGAAATTTAATGAATATTCACAAGTTATTGTTTTCATTATTAATACAAGTGAAACTTACAATATAAAATCAGTCAGGAAGTGACTTAACGTAATTGTCACACAATCTTCAAATTATTAACAGGAGCAGAGAATTTGATCAGGTCACTCCAGTTGTTGGTAAAGAAACTGACAAGGTGTGAATAATGTAAAACAGAGATACAAATAAAACCATGGAGCATCTAAATTCAACTGCCCAATGTATGATTGAGTAGAAAATAGACTCATTAGATCACAAAATTATTCAGATGATATAGATTCACTTTTGGTTTCAAATAATGTAGCAATGATAATACAAAAGTATACCTTCATAAGTGAAGCGATTAATATCAGACCATTTACCTAATCGTTATCTATAATAATTCTGTACATATAAACGACCACAGAATCTCTACATAAATAATACTGATAGAATGGGAGATTTTTAATTTTTATATCTAGTGACAAAATTTTATTTTGTGTATCTATATTTTTCTTTTTCATACTTTTTTTCTTCATAATAAATATAAAAGAAATTGTATAAAAAAACAATATTCAAATTTGCATGAAGATGATTACAGCTTGTATTGGTTTTATAGAGCACAGAATAAGGTATAAGGACCTACAGTTCGTCATTTAACCCTCTTCTATGTAAAATAATTGGATGTTCATTCGAATATAGAATGATTGGTTACTATTTCTTGTATCTTATCCATTGTATTTCATGAATAAATATTTATATTAAATTAATCAAGCCTATCACACAAGCCTTTTATTTCTAAATAGATATTTTTGACTTACGCCCTACGAGGCACGGAACAATGAAAAAGAAGAGCTGTAAATCTAACATCAGATTGACTTTTCTAGTTTTCGGTAAGTAAAGGAAAAACTACAGCTTGGCAACATCACAATATTTTGTTTTGCAACGACACCGTCTTTTTATCGTGAATAAACCATAGGTTGTTGGTGGCTGAATAAAGATGAAAGTAGTAGTAGTAGTAGTAGTTGAAGTACCTGAAATTAAATTTCAAATTAATACAAATAAATATTCCAACGTTAGTCAAAAGACGCAGAGTGATTTATTCATAAAGTACATGTAACTACGATCCAACATTGTTTGAAAACAAATAGTGTGTGTGAGAAGGACTATCATTAATTCCTAATCGACAACATTGTGTAGTAGTTTATAATTTTTCGTCACGTGGTGGGCTGTTTTTTAAACAAACACAACTCAAAATTACTAATACAATAGTAACATTTTTGTTATACCGGGCGTCTGATTAAGAGAGGCAACGCACTGTACCTCAGAAACTATTTATCGTACAGCTTAGAGAAAAGAGTCTGCATCATAAACTTGCATACGATCAACTGCTGGAAATTATTTTCAAGTTTTCCACTTCGCCACTAGAGGGCGTAGTCCACAATAATACCAAAATATAATCTTTCCATAATAAAAGTAAAGTTTTCCACTTCGCCACTAGAGGGCGTAGTCCACAATAATACCAAAATATAATCTTTCCATAATAAACATCATTTCACGTAGTTCACTAGTTGACGAATTTCCACTTTTTCTTTCATTATCGAAATCAGATCAAGTACCATTTTTTGCTTGAGGATGCAAAAAAAACGGAAAATTGGTTTTTATTGTTCATATTGTCACTTTGAATTGTCAAAGTACAAAACTGACATAATTAGATGAAAACTCAGCTGGTGAAACTTTTTAGAATCGCTGAAATCTAAATACATATACTTTTTTTTCATTAAAAATTGCATAAGTCTGCTTTATTCATATTACGGATGTTATTTGGAAGTAATGATTAAACGCCATAAAAGAAATCAAAAACTGTGAGTATGTCTGTTGAGTCGTTACCACCTCCGCACAAGATTATTATCTGACTGTGTATATTCGTAAATAGAATCCTAGTACTTGTCGGATCATAAAACATCCTCTTCCCAGTGATTGTGGTATTTCGATTTCAATTGAAACAGTACGTCGAAGATTACACAATGTTAAATTACGTTCGCGACAACTTTGGAGATGAGTCCCATTAACACAAATTCATATGCTTGCTCGATTGGCATGGGCTAATGAACATGTGAAGTTCATCCGTTCAGATGTATAGTTACTGTTGTGGGAGGCATTTGTTTTCATAGGCGAACATAATTTTTAGTGTTTGACGGAAACCGGACTATTGTGATATTTATATGTAATGCTTCCCTTGTCCCTACTTCCCCTCTATACAATAAAGAAGAAGAATGTTATGTTTGCTTTTAGGTACATGTCAAAGTAAGATATTGTCCATTATACCATGGAAACTATATAAAGAGATCGATCATCATGTATTCCAATTTTTGGTCAGGGTAGAGAACGCCAATTTGAAACCCGTACCATAACATCTGAAGGAAGAGCAATAGCAGTAAATCAGAAAACTCGAGCTCATGATTTTTTTTCGCTGCATTGAAAGTTCGTGGTTTACGCGTGATGTAAGTGATGTTAGGAAATAGAAATGGAACATTTTGTGGATTAGAAACCTGAAAATTACAATTTAGAAAAATTTATTTCAAAATAAAGCAAACACTTATAGTAGGATACCTAAGTGCA
The DNA here is from genome assembly GCA_910591695.1 of Galerucella pusilla. Taxonomy (NCBI): domain Eukaryota; kingdom Metazoa; phylum Arthropoda; class Insecta; order Coleoptera; family Chrysomelidae; genus Galerucella; species Galerucella pusilla. The sequence continues at coordinate 2,889 of CAJUYI010004333.1, forward strand.
CAAAATATATATCTGTTGACGTTCTGTAACTGAACTTGCACAAAACCTCAACATTATATTGGATCCTCTGTGTTCCACCTATTAATGTTATCGCAAAAGAGCACTAGTCTAGAGTTAGGTAGCACAACATTTTTTTATTTGTTCTACATGTATGCTTCAATATAGGTTCTCACCTTATTCATATTTTACAGTTTATATCTTATCAACCACCTCTAGTTTTCCACCAATTCATTGTTCATATTTTTTCTTCCAGTTCCAAATTGTGCATTTTTTGGATTCCTCATAGGTAATATAATATTCAGGGTGTCCCGTAAATTGGAGGCATGATAGATCGTATAGAAATATTTAAAATAACCAAATGCAACTTTTCTCCAGCCCTCTCAGTTTGTGAGACACGGGCTGTTGAATGGAGCAGAAAAAATGCACATTTCATTTGATATCTTCTCGGGGGATGAAATAACAAATTTAAAATTTTTCCACATCAACAGTATGAATTATGTCAAATTATAATAAGCCAGTGGCGTGGAACGAGGGGTTCGTAAACTCATATGGTACTATCTTTTTGAAATACCCTGTATTTAATGCTAAGACTTCTGTCAGCAATTCTTTATTCAATTTCCTTCATTAAAGGTACTCTTTGTTGAACTCGATTCATTGGTTGGTATAGTTCATTTAAAAACCAGGAGTAATTTGAAAAGCCTTACTCACACCACTAAAAGTTACCAGATTAGTTACTAAAGGGTGTGTTCCGAAAACGTGGTCAACAGTCGTGTTCCAAATATATTAAATATGCCTTGATAGCAAAGACACTAGTCATAAGTCGATTTCTCCTCTGATCTGCTGTATATTTTTCAGATGTACCTACGCATTAAACAAAATGTAAGACTTTTTCCTGTTTCGTTTCTTATTCAAACATAAGAAGATTCATATTCACATAGACAACAAACAAATTATGGTCATTGTTGATGGTGGAGAATTACAAATAGTCAAGTTACTTTAATTATATTTATTACAATTAAATTGAAAAGAATATGACAATTGATAATATGTTCTGGCAATAACAATACTACAAAATTAATAGCATTGTAGAGCAATATGCAGTATTAATTTAAACATTTCCAACAGTTATCTTTATGTTGCCGGATTAAGTGTAATAAACCACTTTTCAAAATACTTCTGAGATACCTTCTTCCTTCTTTTTAACTTCAAAAACCAATAATGTAATTTCTACCAAACTCATTCTTTTCTATATTGTTTTATATCTTCCATGGCATGTTCTTCCGATGAACTTTGACGATTTCTTCAAAATATGTATATAACAAATAAATAGTACCTACATTTGACTCGTCAAAAGGTGACACATATAAATTTAATTTGTTTCAAGAAAGTCTGAACGTTTCTTTGAAGCTTGCAAAATTTTGTCCAGCACAGATAACATTTTTGTTCTTCCAACGACATTTTTCATTCACTCATCATAATTCCTGGTCCTGGTATTCCACCAATATTTTCTGCACTATATAATGTTCCTCTACTTCAGTATTCCCTTAATACTCGCTAAACCGACTTTACTACTTTAAAAAAAAGGAAAGTAATAATGTACCCACTGCTTGAGAATATTTTTGGTTTTTCATCCAATATTTATTTATTTATCTGTCAGAACTATCAAAAATGAAAACTATCAGCTGATGTCAATATTAAAAAGTGTTGTGTGAAACTGGGCTGAATCTGACCAATCAGAGGTCTATAGAATTGCCAACTTAAATTCAAATCACTCCTCCTGGTTTTTAAATGAGGTATAGTGCAGATTAGGTATAAAACGAAGAAGCAAATTGAATTTAATTCAGGAAAACTAGAGTTTTCTCAGTAGGTAATCAAAAATAGTCAGATAAATAAAGTAGGAGATCATTATTATCTTGAATCAAAATTATATAGCCTACTTGTGAGAAGTATAGAAAAAGCATTCTCCCACATCCCAGAGCAATTTAAAAAGTTAATTCGATAGCTAAGCAGAGAAGTGTATAATGATGGGATATACCAACACAGGATCTCGTTTATGGAACATAGGAAAGGAGAAAATTATTGTATCAAGTAAAGTAGAGTTTGATGAAAATGAATTATATTTTGAAAACCAACTAAATATGTATCTGCAATAATAATAAATCATAGAGACAAGATGTTGATGACTCCACTGAGGAATATATGCAAAACTAATCAAGAAGCAGAATTAGATTTGGTTGGAAATGGAAACAATAGTAATGAAAGAGAAAAAAAAAAGAAAATTGCTAAGGAAGTATTAAGACTGAAATCTTCATGGCATTTGATGGTATATCGTACATATAAAATGTTTTGCAGAGTGTTGAAGAAAGAAAGAACGTTTGAAAAAGCTACTGTGTTAGCGAAACGCGTCACTTTATGTTTAATTACAATGTAGATTTTACAAAATAAAATTGTTTGATTTCATAAAATAAATAGAAGACAAACAGTGGATATCTATAACTATAAAGCGAAAGCGATCGTAATCGAAGGTTATCCAGTTATGGTACGCTGTAACAATATTCGGATATGATCGACGAGACCGAACACCTTCTCGGGAAAAAGGCGAAAACGAATTTATTTTCAACGCGTTAGCTGGGTTGCATGTTAATTTCTGAAAGGTTTTGGGATTTTTGGGATGAACTCACTAATATTTTAAATAACCACAAATGAAGTTCATCGAGATTAGTTACCTGAATACAAGAAAAGCGCCTGGATTAGACCGAACAAACCCAAAAATGCTAAAGGGACTACCAGGCAAAGGTGTCGTCCTCCTCACATCTATCTTCAATGCTATTGGCCAAAATTGATCAAAAATCCATTATAATTTCGATATTGAAACAAGGTGAAGACCTAAATAAAATTACCTCATACAGACCAATAAGTCTTTTACCAGTTATGTCTAAAACACTTGAGACTATTGCTACTAAGAATAAACTCTGACCAAGATACCGAAGGATGGATACCCCTCCACCAAGGCTTTAGGAAGCAACACTCTATGGTGTAACAAGTCCACAGTATAGCTGATAGCATAAATCTAGCCCTGGAAGGCGAAAAATACTGTACATCTGCCTTCCTAGACGCTAGGCTTCGACAAGGTTTGGCATAAGGGATTAAACTACAAAATGAAGAAACATCTCCCCACAACTTACTTTAAACTATTATATTCTTTCCTAGGAAAGAGAAAATTCCGAACAAAAGTATGTTTAACAACTTCCCATATAGAACGATATTTGTTTTAATGGCTAATAAATACAAAAAAAAGGATGACAAAAGGAGACCTGAAAAATTTTTTACTTCACGAAATTTACTACAACATTGAAAAAGTGGAAAAAGAAGAAAAATATGTAACATGATTTCTGAGCCGTTTATTTTGCGAAAATTGTAATGCATGTGGAACTGCAATGGAAGCAAAATTTAGAATTGGCATTTGTGAAAATAATTATTAATGAAGGTAATAAATCTGTTAAACTTTTAATTGGATATCTAATGTACTTGATGTTGGGCACATACCCTGACACAGGGTGTTTCATTGGAAAAGGGCCTAACGTCAACTGTAGATGGGGATAGCGTTGGTGCTTCCAAAAACCTATATTTAATGTGTCTTCTGCACTTTATAATCGAGATACAGGATGTTTTATAAATTTATCCCATTTCTTTCGAACCTCAAAAGCATCTCCAAAAAGATTATGCAGGTCCGGCATAACAAAAAATTTCAAAATTCGTCTTTCCTGAAAACAACACCCTGTATAAAGATTTTTTTTAAATTGCTTTTATAATTGGAAAGAGTTTAAAAAATTTAATCTACTTATTTCCTTTTTTATTTTTCCGCAGTTAATTTTACTACCAAAAATGTATTGTCAAAGTTATAATTTATGCACGCTTTGGGGGTTAACAATGGTATCGGAGAGGTTTTTTTTCATGTTTCAGCTTGAAATGAAATCTATTCAATGCATTTAAAAAAGTATCCTAGAAATTCAATTGAGTTTGTATGTTTACGAGTACACCAATAAAAAATGTGACCACAGGGCCGTACTTAGGACATACCCATTCAATATGTTTCGAATATTTGGAGCACCCTGTATAAGGATCAGAAATAATCCAGATGTGATCAGAAGGTCTGTTCGCAATATAACTAAAAGGTCAAGAAAGTGCATAGAGCAGAATGGAGGTCATTTTGTGCAATTTTGGTGGGTTAGCCCTGCTTCGTTTCGACAATGTTGTTAGATTTTCTTGTTTTCTTTTCATGTCAATTGAAAAAATTGATAAAAATCTCCGTTTTTTGGGTAAAAATGTACTTTTGTTTTTCTAAATGTAGAAGTGCATAGTTTCCATATACAGGGTGCCCGAAATATTCGAAGCATATTGAATGATTATTTCCTAAGTACGGCCCTATAATCACATTTTTCAGTGGTCTGTACTCGTAAACATACAAACTCAATTGAATTCCTAGGATGCTCCTCTAGATGCATTAAATAGATTTTATTTCAAGCTAAAAAATAAAAAAAGCCTCTCCGATACCATTGTTAACCTCCAAAACGTGCATAAATTATAAGAGTATGACATTATGACAGTACATTTTTGGTAGTAAAATTACCTGCGGAAAAATAAAAAAGGAAATAAGTAGATTCGATTTTTTATACTCTTTCCAATTATAAAGAGCAATTTAAAAAAAAATCCATATACAAGGTGTTGTTTTTAGGAAAAACGAGTTTTGAAATTTTTTGTTGAGCCGGACCTGCATCATCTTTTTGGAGATGCTTTTGATGGAGTTTCTAGGTATTGGTTATTACGTGTGCCAAATTTCAAAATAATCTACAGGGTAACTCGGAAGTTATAGGGTTCGAAAAAAATAGGATAAATTTATAAAACAACCTGTATCTCGGTTATAAAGTGCAGAACAAACATTAAATTAGGTTTTTGGAAGCACCAAAGTGATCCCAATCTACAGTTGAAGTTAGGCCATTTCCCAATGAAGCACCCTGTATATGCTTTTCAGTCAATTACTTTAGCAGATATCAAAATAAACTATTAATGAAAAATTGATTGGAATGAAAATATTGTTGAGATACCTAAAGGAAACTGTACGCACGAAAATATAGTTAAATACCATTAGTTTGTTTTGTAGATTCAGATTGGGGGTGGATATTTTAGATAGAAAGTCAGTTACAAAGTTTGTGATCAAAATATTCGGAATTGAAAACAGAACTGTTATACTTTCCAGCACTGAGGCAGAATCAATTGCTTTGTATGATGCAGTTCGTGACTGATTATATTTTAAAAAACTATAAAACATTTCAATGCAGTTTTATTGATAATTTAAAGGTATATGAGGATAGTTTGGGTTGTATATCATTGATAAAAAATCCCAAGGACAACAACAGATTAAAGGATATAGATCTCAAATACAATTTTCTATGTGTTGCATTCGACATTAGAATATATTAATATCAAAAACCAATTGGCAGATATTTTAACAAAAGCTGAAAGCAAAAAGGACCAATTTTGATTGGGTGAATTAGGATTAGGATTGGTAATTTGAGATAGGTGTTGAAAAGTCGACTGTATCAGGATGGTAACTTTTTTGGTAAAGGCTGGGAATATGAAAAAAGAGAGGGTATTGATTTATTTTCTATTTTTAATAGTTTGCAAATTTCCAATAATATTCTTATTTTGGCTTATATTTATATACAGGGTGCGGCATTAGCGCGAGGAAGTCCAATTACTTCCTTGTCGTAAGAGTAGCGAAAGAACTTTATTTAGATAAAAGTCAAGCCATATATAGAACCATATTTAAAAATTTTATCAAATATACCTACATTCGCTGGATGAAACCAACTTTTTTTGAATGGAACACCCTGTATAACTCCACATTTTTTTATTCCGCTCGATTTTCTTTTTACTGCGATATGAGGTATTGCAGTGTTATACAAGGTAAGTTAAAAGATATAAGCACCTTTTTTATAAATCTCCTTGTAGCATCAACACCCTGTAATATTGTAAGGATTTGATATCAAGAAATCTATTAACGTTCAAATGATTTTTGATATATTTCACTAAAGTCCGGAATTATTAACATAGCGCGATATTCGATTTTTATATACAGGATTGGTCATAAATCGGAAAGATGATTTACCGGGTTTTCTTAAATGGAAAACCCTGTATTTTGGTATCGTAATGAGATGATATTGTATGGCACTTCATTATCTCTCAAGCATTCCCCTTACCCAATTGCCTTAATTTTTCAGTTATTATTTTTGTTAAAATATATCTACCGTCAAACTAAAAAAATTCACCTAATAGGCAAGACAAAATAAGCGATACGCCACCTACAGTTTTATTTTGAAATCTTCCAGTGGGCCATTAATGTTTTGTTTATATATGTGATTCATACGTTGATTTTACGGTTTCTGCTTGTAGTTGATGTTTTAAAGTCGTATATTGATAAAAAATTGTTTAATTTATCAAAATGAACCATCACTGTTGCGTTCCTCTTGGGAAAGAGTAAATAAAGACTTAGTTTTCATACATTTCCCCCAAAAGGACAACGTGTTTTGGTGGAAACTAAATTAGGAAAACTAAAAATTGGTAAACCAGTTACAAGGAATATGAAAGTATGCTCCCTGGATTTGATGATGATTATTTTAATCGAGGTAAGCACGAACTACACTATGCGATTTTAGGTTATGTTAATGGGAATAATTGTTTACAGATTTCAATTCCAAACAAAAAAGGTTTTTGAAAAAGACTGCTGTGCCTTCCATAAACCTTCCTGTTGGATCTAGTACTTCAAAGGAAAAACCTGAATGTTCTTGTAGTAGAACTGAAAGATTGAGACAAAGAAGTAGGTACTTGTTGCTGATGAAGAATGTTCTTATTGTGAAAAAATCGAACCTGCTACACCTTCAACTGCTTCTCAAGAACTATTGCAGCTTCTTCAGGGGCAGCCAGATTATAATGGGCCCAAAACTTTCAAGGATTTTAAGTGCAAGTGAATACTCCCTAAAGTGTCTACTTTGTGTGATCTGATAATTACAGTTAGAATCACTCATTAAAATTTAGAATGTGCTCAAATAAATTTTAAGATAGGTTACCATTGTATTGTATGTCAGGATCTCTAGGTGTTGTATGTTAGGGTCCTTTGTGAGCAACTTAAATCGTTATATTAAAACTACATGATTCACTGGGATGATGTTTTATTGTATAACTTAACTACTTACACTAATCATGACTAGGGCTGTACTTAAGCCTGTTATATGAATAATATAAATGAACTATACTATGGATAATTATTAACAATGAACTACATATCTGAATAATGTGAATGAATATGAGAATGCCCCCTTGTATACTTCATCAGCATAGATATATTATACATATTTTGCTAGGTCAAAGCGTGATCTTTCACTGTCATGATCTTACGTGTCCATTTACTATTCTTCAACTCTAAAACAATAACTAACTGCATTGTTATTAAAATAAACATATTTACATTGAAATATTTCATAATAAACTATTATCTAATAACAAAAAATTTCAATTAATTTGATTCTTGGTTTCATGTACTTAATGCTAAAAGACGTCACACCATGTTTTAAGGGTTAATGGACTACTTCATACATTCGATCATAAATATTGCCATGGACTATTGAAAAAATCCCATTATCACAAATCAGACCGAGTACATAAAACATGTAACATATTTTCAAAATATCTTCCTTTTAAAGTTGGGAGCATTTTTTTTTTGAAAATTCATAATCAAAATCAACCTCTACAATTAACCCAGAATCATCAAAAGAAGCAAATATAAATAATATTGCTTTATGTAAATTTAAAATTGCCATCCCCATTTGGACCTGTCCATAATATTGATGGTTTTTTTAATTTATATTTTCCATTTTCTTGGATCAAGTACTTGGCAGTTTTTACAGCCTTGGCTCTAGTCTTGGTAGCTCCTAAAATATAAAATAATATAGTAATTCTGAATTTTCTATATTTTAACCATTCTGTACTATGTTGTGATGCTTTCATTATCTAATCATTATTTTCGGAACAACATTGAAACAACATTTCATTGCAACAATCTTTCAAAGTAACTTTCTTTGGAAATATCTCCATCATTACAATTGATTGTGAAGCTTTGTCCAGTATTTTGTTTATATACCTACCTGTATTAACTTCCTCCAAAATATTATCCATATCAGTAAAATGTCTTCTACCAGCTCTAAAATAGATTTGGTTAAAATCTGCAAAATATAAAACTTCACACTTATACCTATGTTTTGAAATTGCTGCTTCAGGTAAGTTAGCACAAAAAAAGTTTAATACTTCAGAGCTGTTAATTTCAATATTGCATGATGGAACTTTATTCGCCAAACAAGGCATTTCTTTCACAGGTACTGGTTTGTATTCTTTCCTGGTAATTACTTTTTGGGTTGACCAAGCACATTTTAACTGTGTTTGTGAAATATTTTCCAAACTTTGTATATCCTCCCTAAAACAAAAAAACACAAAGTAGAAAAAAGAAATATGTATAAAATAAGGAGAAAAAATCGATTTTGTTTGATAGTGCTTTTTTGGTTTTGGTAACTTAAACACCTTGTGCATTTAATAAGAAATGCTGAAATATGCTTGCACCGCCCAATTTGTCCAGCTTTACAAGAGCAAACCATTAGTTCAATGTGTGCCCTCTCATTATCTATTTTAAATTGTCCCTCGATTTTATGGGGTTCCTTCTCCAATGCCGATGACTGAAGGCACAAGGCAATAATATTAACTACTGTTGTTGTGGATTTCGTTTTACCCGCTAATATCAGATGTCCAGCATTTAAAACGTGTTCACCTTCGTAAACGCATTTTGAATTTTCGGTCCCTTCTAAATACTTCATGTAATCCACAATACTCAGCCTAATTTCACACATCTGCAAGTAAAAATAGTATTATGTTTTTAGGTTAATGTAGTAGATAGGGTAAACATACCTTTGCAAACAGACCTATAAAAATACACTAACTATAAAAATGTTTAATGAATTTATCTAACACGACACACTAAATACTTAAAGCAACACTGATCAAAACACCAATACTAACAAAATTCTTTAACACACTTAAAAAACGAAAAATATAACTCCTAAAATTCAGGAAACTCCTACGCTATGTCATATGAAAACGAATGTAAACAAACTATCAATGGCCCAGTGGAGGACGAAAAAGTGACCGGTAGAGGCGCTGGAGTCTAGCCTTTTTTCGCCTATACTCGTGAATAAAACGGGATCTAGAAGTAGAGAGCTGATTATGAAAAAACTTGAGCAATTGCTGGTACAAGTATATTCATAGTATTCGAAAGTTACAATTCAATAATCGAAGAACCACCGTGTAGAACACGGACAAAGGAGCAGAAATCAAACTATAGCTCGTTTTATCACCGCGAAACACACAGCTGTTTCCATATAAAGTAAATGTTAACAAAACAGTTGAATATTTATATGCAGACCCATATACATAATTAACCAAATAAATAAGAGTAGATCTTGCCCCATTTTTACAAATGCACTATTCACTAAGTAATAAATTTGATTATTAGAAACGAATTAAGTATAACAAAATACAAAAGTCTTGCGGTACGCATTTGCTCACCTAGGAAATTGGAAACACTCTCTATGATCTCTTCTCTAATTTCCCTAATTAAACGAGTACAAACGACTGCTAATGAGTTTATTCGATGTATGAAAATATGGCATTGGATTTTGTTCACATTTTGGCGGGACCTTGGCACCTGTTAAAATGTGGTTTTAATAATTTGTTTCAAATAATGAGAGTATTATTACTAATAACATTCAATTTATATCATATAAGTTAAAAATCATAATTTGTTAAAACATAATCAACGAATTTATGAATTTCCCTAGATTTTGTGGAGCAGTTTATTTTTATATTTTGTCTTTACTCACCAAAAGTTGAATTTCCTATAACATCCAATTGGTATTCCCATCAAATTTGAAGTTGAAAATAGCCATCAATATAAGAATCAAGTAATTATGAAGAAGTTGTGGAGTCCATCCCATGAATCAGGTGTCTAAGGAAATAAATCAGAGATAAATGAAGAGATCACAAAGTATAGAAATACACAAGTTACAATAGGATGCAATAATCTTACAGTAGAAACGGTGAATCTTTTCCATCACGTGACCCAATCTACGATTCATACAACACTTATTTTCTACATACCATCTCTTTCTGTCAATATAAATCAAACATAACAACATACGATCGATTGTCTTCTTCACCAGACTAACAACAGGACATACGTTATAGTTTCTTCAAATTTGCCGTAATAATCGTAAAAAGAGACAACAATATTATAGACGTATATAAATCTCTGTAGAATTTTCAAAGTTGCATGAATCAAGTGTCTGCATGATTGTACTTGTAACAGTATATTAACCAACAGTTATTTTCAGAGATGCCTGCAGGAAAATGGCTTAATTCACAAGCACATGAGCTTGTCATAAACTTGATTGAATATTTTGAGATGGAAAAAAACAACGGCGGACCTTTTCAACATATTTCATTTGTTCAGGAGGTATTATACTCCAACGTCTAGTTAAGGACATTTCTATTTAATATTATATTTCAGAGAGTGGCAACTGCACTGAAAATATCAGTGAAAACGGTATGTTAAAAAAGGAAGGAAAATATTCCAACTTTTCCAACATCACCTAGTCAGATACCTCGATTGAAACTAAAAACAGAGGATTTACCCGAGGGAACCAAAATGGCAGTACGGAATACCGTATATAACATTTATGAACAAAGTAAGTAAACAAACATACATAATACATCTTCCCACGTTCTCAACCCATACAGTCAGCTTACTCTTTAAATGAAACATAAGTGAGGTCTTAGTACCCAATAATTAAGATTTTGCATGTAATATTATCTATATAGTGTGATTTTTCACCATCAGCTTTAATGTAGTACATAAAAATCTTAGAAAACCAGTAGTTTGATTATAGAGGTTCTGAGTAATGAAAGTTTTTGAATAAAGAAAGTTGTGCATATTTTTAATTTGAATGTGATAAATTATAGCTTCTACATGTGCTGATTTCTAAGTTGAGTACTGTCCGTAAATGTGAATATCAAAATTGTGTATTTCAGTTTAGTATGAAGTAAATATAAAAAAATATTTTGTTTTGTTTGAGATAATGATCATTTTAAACTTTTTATTTTTTTAGGGAAGCATGCTACTCCACAGATAAGGTGATAAAAGGGTCTTGAGTATGTGGAAAGAAGCATTGGAAAATTGTAGTGCAAATGTTTGGGATAATTGTGTTAGGCATACCGAAAAAATAATTAAAAACTGGTGTACTCGAGACCAAAATTTGGTGGAAATACATATAGAACCAGTGATAATAAATACTGGTGAAGACAGCTCAGATTCCGAAACGGATGAACTTTAAAGAAGGATTTGTAATAAGAATAATATATAACTCCCTTGTAGTCATTGTTCTAAACATATTGTGTATCAGAAGCAATAAATCATTATTATTTTTGTAGTTTTCTTTTACTTATTTGTTAATAACTGCTGATGTAAAGGACCAGGCACTAATTACATATATGGGGCCTTGGGTTTCACTTAGAAATTTTCTATTGCTTGTCTGTGTTTCAATTTTATTTTGATGTCTGTTGCGGACATCTCTATTTTTTATTTTTAATATAGAAACGGATCTATATAACGGATTCTATTTGATATATTGCCCCGATTCACAAACTGTAATTTTAAAAGTTTTAGAGTCAGTAGACTAAATATTACGTCAGTTTTATGAACTACTAATTGTAAATACTTATATACAATCCAAGACATCCTACAAAAATTAGCTCTCTACTAATAAGCCAGCATGGTTGATATTAATTTTGGTCTTTGTAACTTATTCACCCAGTATATCGATAGTTTCAATAATGATGTCGAGATGTTAACCAGATAATTACAATTAGAAAATTAAATTTCTTGCTTAGTAGCCAATTTGTAAAAGGCCGACGTTTGGAATATTAGTCATAACGATTATTTCTATCGAGTTGACAGAAGTTTTGATTTGATTCATATGAATATTGTTGCTGACGTAACAGTCACGTGATGGAAAAGATTCACCGTTTCTACTGTATATATTTTGTAGTGCATTTTTCACAAAAAAACCTTCCCAGGAAATTTGATCCACAAAGAAAGATTCCTCATTAAAAATTCAATTTATCCAATTTTAAAGTACATAATAATCAGGGCTATTCACTAAGCAAAGTTGTTATGGATGGCAACTGTAAATTGTCGTTATGTTCAAGGTCAGTTGCTAAGCACGAAATTGGTATTCACTATTTAAGTGAAGTCGCTATAAGAGCTGCTATGCATAATGACAAGTGGCTATGAGAAGTGGTTCACTGGCAACTGCTCCAGAGGTGTTGTTAACGAAAACCACCTGCGTCAGACACCTATTGGAATGTTTTTATTTATTTATGTAAACATTTGTCAAGATTTTAATAAATATGTTTACTTTTTCAGAGAAAATTTAAGAACGGAAAGAAGATACTTGAGAGATTCTAGTAATCCTTTTGAATTGCCAGATATTACACTTAAAAATGTGTCTAGACTAAATAAAGAGATAGCTTTGGAACTTATGAATGAATTAGATCACTTTCTACCTGATGGACAACGGACGACACATATTCCCAATCATTTATACTGAAACTATTTGTGAACATATTGTTCCCAGAGAAATAAGGTTTCAAAATACAGAAGATGAAGTTCGAATCACTGTCCAAGAATTAATAAACAAATTCCATTTTCCTGGAGTGATAGGATGCATAGATTGTACTCATATTGCAATTATTAATCCTCCAGAGAATAATGAAATTTACCCTGGGCTGTTTACTGTAACAGAAAATAATATGCTTGTATCAATGCCCAAGTGGTATGTAATTCAAAGCTAATTATAACTTCAATAAATGCCCGTTACCCAGGGTCATCTCATGATGCTGCTATATGGCAAATGACCTCGATCAGAGAACATATGGAGCAAAAATATTTTGAAGGTAGAGCAAATTTATGGCTTTTAGGAGATTCTGGTTATCCTTTACAACCGTGGGTTAATGACGCCTATAATATTGATGCAGAGCCAGAAGCATCATATACAGAGTATCATAAAACGACCAGAAATATAATAGGACGGATGTTTGGTATTCTTAAAAGCTGATTTAGATGTTCACTAATACACAGAGTTCTGCATTACATGCCTCCAAAAGCAGCGAAAATTCTCTATGCATGTGCTGCTTTGCACAATATATGTATCAAAGCTGATATACACATGGATGATTTAGGGCCACTGGATGATGAAGAGAATATAAACATTCCAGACCCAAATCAGAGACAAGAAAATGTGAACATTTTAGCTTTAGGTAGTAGAACAAGAAGAACTTTAGTTGACCATTTTGGGTAATTATAATTATAATTATAATTTCTGGTCATTCTTTATAAATCCTTCTATACGTGTCTTAATAAGAATCTATCATACCTTTCCAATACAACTACAAATCTCTCTTATTTTCTCTTTAAATTGTTTTAATTCGTTTTTCAAAAGGATTTTGATCGTTAACTGTATATTTCAATTTAGCTTAACCGAAATAAAATTTGAAGTTTATAATTATTTACTCTGTCAAAGCAAAGAAACAACTAGACCTATTTTCCGAACATTAGAACTATTTTGCGGCGCTGTCACGTCCATTTTTACGTATGGGTCTTGAAGGTTGTTATCATGTTGTTATCATAACAACAGTTGCCAACCGTGTATTAGAGAATACTAGAATTTCGCAAGTGGTTACTATTATCGAAAGTTGTTAGCAGAGTTGCTATGGTTAACAACTGCGATAACCACTTTACTTAGAGAATAGCCCTGAATATGATATAAATTTGTATCAAAAGCAGTGATGAAACAGCAAAAAAGAGCAACTCACCTAGGCAAATTGCCTGTTTTGTTTATTGCTCCTTCTGCTAGTTTCGGTACATTTGGTTATAAAAAATTGCAAGTGCTATACATAGGTCCATCGAAACAAAGGCAAAACAAACAAAACAAAAGAAACAGAAAAAGAGAAAAAAAATAACTGACTTTTCATTGTTTAACATTTTTTTCCATGTATGATTGAGCAACAAGAGGTAAGTAAAGAAAAAGAAAATATATTTATTTATTCACACATGGAATTGACAATCTGAATTACATTATCATTTCTAAAAAATTAAGTTGATTTCTTACTATGTTATTTTTCACATTGATTTTAAATGACTTCAATTTAGGTATTTGCTTCAGATGTAATGGAATTAAATTAAAGAACACGGGTCCCAGGAAAAGGAAAGATCTCTGCGTTAATGTCTTTCTACATAATTCAGTGAATATATCCTAGTTGGCTGCAGAGCGGGTGATGCGAGTATTTTTATATATTAAATGCTTACGATTTGTGTACATTCTCAAGACACATTGATAAATAAAAAGCAATTGAACATTTAAAATGTTTGCTTCACTATATAATTGTTGAGTAGAAAAAAGTTTAGGTTGTTTTGAACAATAGTAAACTATATGAAAAATTTTTTAGGCCAGACGATAGGGGTCACAACTACAAGTAATTAGCAATACGGCTGATTTTTGCCCTAAAGAATTAGTACCCTAAAGTATGTAGATTGATATAAAAAAAAAGTTTACCAGTTTCGCGCTGGGAGCAAGGTAGAAGAAAATAAAAAATACCGCCGTGTAGGGCAAGTGTTTTGCAATAAAAAAGGTCTCTTGCGTTTTTTTTCGTCCGAGCAATGGTTTACCGGGAAAAATTCGGTAAACTATGTGTTCCGCATCCGCGCTACTCTGCTGCACGGCGGAAGACCTACTATTTAACTATTAACACCCGTATTCAGAAACCTCGATTAAAATATAACGGGACCGTTATATTTTAACGGTGCCGTTATTTTGACAGTTCTCTCCGTTAAATTCTTATAACGGAGCCGTCAATATAACAAGCCGTTATATGATATAACGGACCCGTTTCATGCTAAATGATATTCAGAAATCAAATTTTCGTTTAACGGCACCGTTATATTTGACGTAATCAAGCTGAAATATAATCAGTGCTCACCGACTGGTTAAATTGTTGTTACTGTCAAATTGTGAAGAGTTATTGCTAATAAAAGCTTTATTATATTGTTCGAGATTACTCTTGGAAATACTTAAAAGGTAAATAAACATTATTAATAACTGTCTATCTATTTTTCATCAAAATAAGATCTTAATTTTCCATAAAATATTTTTATTTAAATTTGACATTACATTTGAACATTTTTACATGTTTTAAAGAACGACTTTGAAATAAATTATCGAATTAAATACAATAGGAAATTAAAACTAATTTTATTTTAGATTATTAAAAAGTTATTTGATTCCTCGCTGAAGTCACTTTTAATAAATAATGGATACAGACCTATCTTCTTTATCGGAGAACAGTGATGGAGAAGAGGTACCAAGATATCGAAGAATTCGATTCATAAGACCTCGAATTAATGTATTTGAGAAATACGACGATGTTGATTTTAAGGCCAGATTTCGTTTTCGTAAAGACATTGTGTTAAATATTTTAGGTAGAATTAGTAATCATCTGGAACCAAAAGTTCATGGTAACCGATCCATAGAACCAATGGCTCAATTACTTCTTGCATTGAGATTTTATGCAACTGGTGCATTTCAAAATTGTATTGGAGACATTGTCAATATTTCGCAGCCCTCAGTGTCACGAATAATTAAAAGAGTTACGCACTATATTGCACTGTTAGGGCGAGAAGAAATTAAAATGCCATCGACTCGAGATGAAATTGTAGAAGTGTGTACCCAATTTTATGCAATAAGAAATTTCCCCAGAGTCATTGGTGCTGTGGATTGTACACATATAAAAATATCATCTCCTGGTGGAAGAGATGCAGAACTGTACCGCAACCGAA
>CAJUYI010004334.1:0-13311 GCA_910591695.1 Galerucella pusilla
TGGACTCGAAAGAGTTTTCGCATACTGTAGATCATCTGTGATTACGGTTCATGAGATACAGCCTTGCGGCAGACAGACATCCGGACGGACAGCGAAGTCGATGTCTCGTTCGAAGTAGTTTTGCGCCAAACTCTTCATTGGGAAGGCTATCCGCAAGTCTGCCTGCGATCCCGCATACATAATATTATAAAAATGCTTACCTCATATGCTTCTACCAAATCGTTTTCAATATCTGATCCATCGTTTGATGACGGCGCATCCCAAGCTAAAGTAATGTCTGTACTTTTAACAGAAGTCACTCGAATATTGGTGATACTACTAGCAACGGAGGCTTCTGTGGTGACAACTATATCTGTATATTCAGGAGAATCTCGTACAGCCAAATGGGATACTCCGTTTTCTGCGAAAATTTGAAATCGGTAGGTGGTTACGGCGTTGAGACCGCTGATAGTAATGCGGGTTTCGTTAAAGTTTTCCTAAAAGTGTTAAAAGAGTTAATTAAACAATCTTATTGCATAAATAAAAATTTTAACTTACCATACTTGGATTATATTGGACCAAACCTAAACTGCAGGCGTCGCATTTTATTCTGTATACCGTGTCTAGTCTACCTCCAAGATTTTCTGGTGGTAACCAACTTAAAATGACTGTAGATTGATCGACGAAGCTAACTGTCAGATTCTGTGGTGCTGATGGAGGTTCTACGACAAATAAAAAAGAAATAGTTGAAACAAAAGGTTTTGGATTTACTCGCTATTAAACAATGATTATTTTTATCATTATATTTTCAGGTCTAGATGGAAAACAATTATTTTCAGTGTTGTTTATGTAAGGTTATAGCAAAGTCTATATATTCCAATAAGTCCGACCACTCTCTCGACGACGCGAAAATCCACCTCCTGCCGAGACCCACCGTCTCACCGTCAAAACCCACATCTGATGTGGGATTTATTTATTTTTCAGTTCTGTTTGACTTACACGGTGGTGTAGCAGAGCGTTGTATCGGGTGCGCCAAAGAAAGTGATCTTGAATTTTAATTTGTGCGAACGTTATCTGCACTGTGTTTTTGATTGTGTGCGATACCTTCTTATGGAAATTATTGTTGCGTGGATTCGTGTAGAAACAATACTGCAATTCATAAACAATTATCATTTTTTAGTCTTCCTAAGGATCCTTGTTTACGACGGCCAAGAAAAAAAATGGTCAGCCAATATTGGACATAAAAAGGAAAGACTATCAGGATTTGTCCACAGAAGAAGGAAATGCCCTGGTTTATGTGGGTGGATATTTTTTGCAAAAGTGTTTTGTTAAACACAAATGCGATATTTGCCTAAACTTTTGCAATAAGGAAGATTGTGACCAATCCACATCATTCTGTGAAAAAAAAAGTCTATGAAGGTAGTAAGCAGGGACGGTTTGGAGGATTGACAGTTCCTTCAAAAATTTTCAGTGAATATCTGATTTCTTTAGAAAATATATTCACTGAAAATTTCAATGATTTATGTGTGCAGGATGATGTAGGAATAGGAATGAACTTGAAGACCAAGTTGTCTACTATCGCATTTTCGCATCCTTGCCCAAACTTCCCATGGGAATACCTGCTGTCCTTATATACAAGGATGCGAATCTATTATACACTGAAATTTGCAAATTCCTCAAGGACCTTTAGAAAGAATAAAGAACATCCTAAATTGAAAATCTTGAAAAATTTATAACTATTCAAGTGTTTATTAATTTTTAAGAATGTACATAATACTTATTTGTTTGTTGATATTTAATTATTTTTATTTATTTATTCAATACAACGCTACAAAGTACACTCCAAATGGACTTGACCTAAATAATTGTTCATTTGTATTCGTTTTGTCCCAAGTAGATGTTAAACTGTGTTATTTCTTTTATAATGATTATATCAACACAAATGTTCATTCGCTGATTATTCTGTATTAGTTATTAAGTATTATCAGATATACGCTCGGATATACGTTATTGAAGTCTATGTTTATGATTTTTTTTTCATTCCATTCCTCGGTTAAAACAAAATTTCTAAAAAGTTACTTAGCAATAATATAATTTATATAAATTGCCAATATTTTTCAAAACAAGAATAAAGTCAACATATTTTCTAATTGCACCCGGTAAATTCCTTCACAAATGAATTCACCGTCCGTCACCTCGTATACTACCAAATGACTAGCAAAAACAGGTGTCGCACATGATTTACGACTCTCCGCAAAAAATGCCGGCGTTTTTCGACGATCAAAGGAGTGACCGGACTTATTGGAATATATAGACTTTGGTTATAGTAGAGCTACATGTGAGAACCTTTATAAGAATTGTTTGAATAACCGTTTAAGAAAATTTCCCAGGCTATAGCATCAGCTTCATAACCTAGAATAGATCATTCCAGAATGAGCTCACTGACATGTCGGCCATATTGTTTTGGAACCTCATGTCATATTCTATTCAATTTTCATGGTTTACTGACCGCTATTGTTACAATTTTAACATTTCAGTTACTACAAGACATGATTGTGATTTTATTATCTTATTCAGTTCGGGATCAAGCTCTTAGAGCTCTCGGACGGAGAACATATACCTTGTACTGATGAGGCGCAAATACGCCGAAACCAGATTGCAAGTTATGTTGCAACTTCTAATTGAAAACCAGAATATTTGGTTAAATCTTGTGGATCATACCGACCCCGTTTGACTAAGAAGTGTAATTCAATGTCCGTTGTGGCTACACCCGGGAAGTAGTTGTTTCTTCTTGTTTGACCTGTTACTGTTTTTGATAAAAAAATTTTAAAACTGTATAAAGTGTTTTATTTATTCTTCGATATCTATTAGTATAAAAGCATTCGAAAGTTATATCTAGGAATGAACAATTTAAAATGGTAATTAAATATATTGTTAATAAAACTACGAATTCGTATATAACGTTTTAAAATATTATAATGGTCAATTGAAAAACCAACGGAATTTGCTCGGAGGTTTCGGAAGGTTTTATTATTGAAGGATTTATGTTTCTTAATTTACCAAGCAGCATGTTTATGCTAACGACGACTGATGGCAATCTTACACATTTATCTCCACCCAGTTTGAAGTCTACGACGCGTTATCTATCTTTGCACCGAGTTGCCAGTAAAGAATATAAATAATTGTATTTACACCTCCATTGTGTATGATTTCTACGTCTTTAAAAAAAAATTAAATGCGCAAACTTACGTGTGCAGGACATATTTTTAGGATCTGTCAGTGCTCGAAAATATCCCGAAATGCATCTGCATTCCGTTAAAGCATAATCTGGTCCTTGAGAAAACGCAGGACATGGAAGACATGGATCATCACCGGTTTCAGCCTTGTAAGTTTCTTGTTGACACACTAAAAATTATTAATAATTATGAAGCAACAAAGAATATCCAGTTATATGTGACAACTAAGATATTTAACATTTCTCCTCATTTTTAAACCTTTTTTAATACAAGACGACACGAGGAAATGCATGCAACATTTAATAGGTATTGGATAAAGTTTTGAACGAATTTATGGCGAGTTTTCATGACTAGTGATACAATTACATATATCTTATTACGTTGTAATGAGTTATAATATAATAATAAATTATAGTTTCTACACGCAACGTAATATGTTAATATATATAGTGCAATATATCTTCAGCTGTCGTTGTATAAATATTGATAGCCGTTTATCGTGACTTATTATGTATAATTGATACATGAAACTCAATATCCTTACATTCAAAAGACCGTAAAGGTTTGTGGTAAATTTCATTCGTTATAACAGGGAAAACATGAAAGTGAACTTAAGTACAGAAAGTAATTTCAATATGTAGCTTAGAGCTTAGTGGTGGTCAGCCTGTGGCACGCGTGCCTCCTAGCCCTTTAGAGAACCCCAGGTTTTTCATACATTTAAAAACAATGACAATGATTATACTTCTCCATCGTTTGCTTTTTTAGGGAAGGGTCTTGAATCAATGTTCTAAGATCTTAGGCAATAACAATGATCACTGAAGGGCTAAGAAAGGTTGTAGGATAATTTGTTTCTGACCGACATTATGGGACATTTATAGAATGGAAGAATGTACTTGAAGAACAGGTAATGAAAATAGCTGGTCACTCGTCTACTGATTAAATTAGAACAGACAAAAGCTCAAGAAACCTTGGCAAAATCAAGTTCAATAGCGTCTATAGAAACATTGCTACCCACAATAATAGAATCGTCGAATCCTGAGGAAGTTAAAATACCACTAATTATAATAACTGTGTTTTCAATTGTGATAATTTGTTTTGTTCGAAATAGTTTTTTCATCTTATGTGATGGCACAGCTTACAAAAATATTGGCCATCACTAATCTAGCCAATTACACTGAAATCTTTTTTTTTACTCACCATTGCAGGTTTGTTTTTCCATGTCAGGCTGGAATCCAGCTTTACATTTGCATCCTCCTGAAGGTAGCGTCCATTTACCATCTCCTTTACAAAGGTACGTAGGAGTACCGCCTACTATTTCAGCATTGCTAACGCAAGTACCAGTGGCTTGCTCTATAAGCGTTACCTCTTTACCAGTTGGAGTAGATGGAAACCTGGCAAAGTTAACTGTCATTTCTGGACACACTATATAGTAAATCTGAAAGTAAAAATAGTTCTCAATTTCAATATCTATTTATACAGAGATAAGTTTTATTGTTTAATGGGGTAAATAACTGTTTCCTTACTTTGATAGCTAGTAGGGATATGCATGCTCCTTGGTCTCTAAAAGCGAAGTAGACACCCTTTTTAGTAACAGGGATACTTTTTACTTCAGTGTTAATATTAACTTCACTGTTAGAATTGAACCTTCCTTCTCCAGCAGCAATTCGACCTGGAACAAAATAAATCATGTTATTTTAACTGATGCATTCACGAAAACTGCAGGAATAGGATACTGGCAGCGACAGGTATTGGTAAAAATACCCTATTGAAATTTCATAAATGGCAGGACAGTAATATAGTATACACTGAAATGGCGTTGCTGGATCATAAGTCTTTCATTTGAAGAAAACGCCAATAATTGTTAGGTTAGGTTTACTTTTTACTATAATAGCACAGATTATAAAGAGAACAGATACGAAAGCTTGACAGAGAACAGTAAAAAGAGAGAGATGGGTGGACATTTAAATGCCCGTCGTCTTATGTCGGTTCCGTTCGGGCTGCTTCGCGAAATTTCTCAACAGGGTTGTCAATTTGCATAATATTTCCTTCAATTTACGATTATATATCAAATATTTTATAAGCATTTTTTTAAGTGTGATAGTTATACAGATACAAATATCCGATAATTACTTGTGTAACGTTAATTTTATTCACTCTCCTTATATTTAAATATTATTAAATTATCTTATGGATGGCGAGTAGCCAGTCCTTTCTCATGCCCAGCGCCGAGAAATGTATCGAGTTTAACTTTATCTATAGTCGATGAAAGACAAATTTTTAAGTTTATTTGCGGGTCAAATCGATACCGTCTATAGTAAAAATAGTCACTTCGGTTTACCATAAATTATTTTTAACACAAATGAATGAAGAATCCACTTACGGAATTTAAATTACATTCCCATTCCAAACAAAGGTGTATGATACAGATATGCGACGTATGTGCATTATCATTCACATGATTTCATGTTTTATATTTAAACAGAATCAAGCAGAGATTTTGTCTTTCTGTGACAAAATGTTAAATTAACAACTTGAAATTTATTTGGTGAGAGTTTCACCTAAACTTTTTTTTCTAAGTGCATTCATGTGAATGGTAAGTAGTTTCGCTTAAATTCATATGTTACATATTTAACTTTGCTTTTCTCAATATATAGTAGCTTTTCTTATTATTTTCTCTAGCGTTCCAGTACCAGATATATCGATAACGTTTTTTTTTATATTTTTTTTGTGTGTTTTTTTTTATCTTGTTGAAGACACTTGATATACCTTTTAATATATTTACCGGCATTAACAATACATTTTTATTGCTTTCCTTCATTATTTTTTTTATAGTAAAATACAGGATGTTGCTTTTTTTTGTTTTATGAACCACGTTTTTAAATATTCATTTTTCAATCTGTACATCATCTGTATCTGTATCTGTAGAGTGGGGAGGGTGAGTGTGTAGGCTCACAGCACTTAGGCCACATGTGACCCATTGTACATCCTCCCAAGGAGTTGTCCTCCTAGGTCATTGTCCATCCTGTCCTTCTCAGGAAGGTGGTCAGGTCACTAGGAGACATCTCCTTTATATCGGCAGGTGTAGGCCAAGACTCACCGAACACACACTCTCTTATTGACGATAACTCCGGACACTCGCATAATACATGCCTGACAGTTTCATCTTCCTGTTCACATATCCTGCATAGAGGTGTGTCCACTAGCCCCATAGTATGGAGGTGTTTACTTAGTTGACAGTGACCAGTCAGAAATCCTACTGTTAAACGTAGGTTTTTCCTGGTCATCGCCAAATATTTCTTCGGCGCCAGCTTTCCAGGGTCGCCCAGGGTGATCCTGGCAAGACTGCATCCTTTGATTCCATCCCATCTCTTAAGGGATTGAGCATGGGTGTAACGTTTGGCTAGTTCTGCAATTGTCGAAGTCGTTAGGCCGTAGGTGTCACTGGGTCCTAAAATTTTCAGTCCAGCGGCTTCCCTGGCTAAAGAATCAGCAATGCGATTTCCTTTACTCCTGTCGTGCCCTTTAACCCACCTCAGGATAATATTGTTATCTGCCGAGGCGTCAGCTAAATCTTGGTGGCACTCTAGTACTAGCCTCGATATAACACGTTGTCTGTTCAAGGCTAATAGGGCTTGTCTACTATCAGTGCAGATTGTTATGTTTTTTCCAGAAATTCCTCTTCTGGTTAGTTCTTTTGTGGCAATTGAGATACCAGCCAGTTCTGTTTGAACCACGCTGGTATTGTTTCCCATTCCCCACTTAATCTTGAGGCTCAGTGCTCTCGAGTAAACTCCACATCCTGAGCCTTCTTTCATTTTTGAACCATCTGTATAAATGCGTATTGCATTTGCAGCGTCTGGTTCTGTGTTCTGTTTTATTTGAATTTTGTAGGGTTTGTTAAACAGAAACCTGGGTTCAATTGCATCGTTGGCTGCCTGCAGCAGAGGTAGCGCAGTGAGCGCTTCCTGCCATAGGCTCAACCTCAATTGGCCCACTCCTACTTCGGGGTTTACACCAGCCGTGCGCAATCGTACCATGGCCATTAACGCAACCTCCTTGACGTGCAGGTCCAGAGGGGTCAGACCAGTAATTAGTTCCATTGCTGCGGTTGGTGTTGTTCTCATGGCTCCTGTGAAGTTCAGACAAGCCATTCGCTGTATTTGATATAATTTTTGGATGGCCGTTGCTTGTAGAACTTTCGGTCCCCATGCAATTGCTCCATACGTTAACATGGGTCTTATTATTGCAGTGTAGATCCAGGTGACCACACGGGGTGACAGACCCCATGTGCGTCCCACTGTCCTCCGACACTGCTCATAAGCCACATATGCTCTTTTTGCTCTGTTGTGTAGATGAGAGTTCCATGTTAGTTTCCTGTCGAGGGTAATACCAAGGTATTTCACCTCTTCCGAAAAGTTTAGTTTGCTTTTGAAGATTTCGGGAGGTTTCAAACCCGATAAACTTCTTTTCCTGGTGAAAAGGACCATCTCAGTCTTTCTGGGATTGATCGACAGTGAGTGTTCCTTACACCATTTTTCAATTAATTTAAGCCCATCCTGCGCTCTGTCGCACAGTGTGTTCACAAATTTGCCAGTCTGCAAGATAACTATGTCATCTGCGTATGCAATTGTGTAGAATCCATTGTTGTTGAGGTGATTAATCAGGGTGTCTAGGACTATGTTCCACAGAAGGGGTGATAAGACTCCTCCTTGTGGACATCCCCTCATGACCAGTCCTCGTACTGTGATGTCTTCTACATTGATACTTGATATACCTTTTAATATATTTACCGGCATTAACAATACATTTTTATTGCTTTCCTTCATTATTTTTTTTATAGTAAAATACAGGATGTTGCTTTTTTTTGTTTTATGAACCACGTTTTTAAATATTCATTTTTCAATCTGTACATCATATAACAACCAGCACCATTTCCATTTTAATCTCCAGATATCCTGCATTTTACTATGTTCATTTAACATATATCTGATTCAAGTGTTCTTTCTAGCACTTTCTTCGTACCTAAAGTTATATATATCTTTATATATATAACCACTACTTCTTCTACTATTACTACTACTACAACTACTACTACCACAACAACTACTACTACTAATATGTTCTGGCAATAAACCTCCATAAGACACGGGACCTCCGAAAGACACCGGACCTCCAAAGACCCGGACCAAAAGACGCCAGACTTGAAGTCAGAAGAAGACAGGAAAGTACCGTCACTATTAACAATTAACAATTGTTGAAACCAGAGTACTCGAACTGTGATATTTATTTTTTTTTAAAGTCATTATACAACTTGTAAATTTAACAACGTAGTTCATATTCCCTTTCCCTTCCAACATTTCTAGGTTTGTTGATAGAGAGTGTTGTGAACAAGCCAACTAATATTATTCAGGGTGGCGCCCACTTACCTTAACTTTACTTAAATTCCTTAACGTAATTTATTGATTGTTTTGTTAACTTATTAAATTCATTTATTTCAATATAACTTCAATAATTTAAATAAGTAGTATTACCCGCGAACCGGTAAGACTACTCCCTGAATTTTTATTAGTTTGGTATCCGAATTCACACCTGAGGTGCTCTCCACACTGAGTCGCCGTTGCAATTTGTCTTGCCTTATTATTTTAAATAAATATTAGGTAACACTTGTTTTAAATCAATTTTATTAACATGAAAAGAATTATACAATTAAAAAGATTATACCTAATGTATGAAAATCATACCATAAATATATACTTTTTTCACAAACCACATCCTTGGCAACCATGCACAATAACGGTGACGGCTAACCTAACCTAACATAATCAAAACGTCAAAACATGCTCGAAATAATTATGCCATTTTTGTTTGCTTCATTGTTTGAAAGTGTTCAATCGGCGATATTAATTGTGTTATTTGACTAATAGATTGTGCGTTGTGGTAATATTAACTATAAAAATTTAGTGGTAATAATAATCTATTCTTATAAAATGGCGCAGTCTTGAAGATTTAGTTGAAACTTCCAAAAAAAACTAGATCCGGCACTAGAAATTGTTATTGTCCCCGAGTCAACAGTGCAATTTGGTAAGAAATTCAGAAAATATTTCAAACTGGCAACATCGCGGCCATACCGAGTTAAAGGTCCAAGGTCATTGACGACGGAGCTGAAAATCGTTTGATGTTTTACCGGGATTCGTATCTGTTCTCTTTATAATCTGTGGTTAGGTTTACTTTTTACTATAATAGGTTATTATTTGCCTAAGTACCCTTCATATTTCTAGATTTTTAACAATTTTTCTTTGCTTTTGTTGAATTTTTTATATAATAAGATAGGATAAAATGAAGGGGTACAATGTAGTGATTCTCCAGTTCTTTTAA
This sequence comes from Galerucella pusilla, assembly GCA_910591695.1. Taxonomy (NCBI): domain Eukaryota; kingdom Metazoa; phylum Arthropoda; class Insecta; order Coleoptera; family Chrysomelidae; genus Galerucella; species Galerucella pusilla. Next base: position 9,591 of record CAJUYI010004334.1, read on the forward strand.
TGTGACACTGAGAAATATTTACATTGTAATTGATTTTGGATAAACTTTAACTAGGATTAACCAGCTATAACAACAGAATACACCAAGAAGAAGCGAAGCTTGTGCTATTTTACAATTCATTTTCTGAGTGCGCATGTCTGACAATGCCATTTTAAGCCAGTTATCTGTCAATGACATATGACATGTGATTTTATTGTTTACCAAATAATTTTCTTTGTTGTAAGCTTTTTGATTATTTACATATTTTTTGTGTTTTGAACGATAAAATTTGCTTACAAAATTATATTTATTAGTTATGGCACCAAAAACTTGTGCAATTCCGTCATTCAAGTGATGGATGAAAAACACAAGAAAACTTCGATATCTATGGAGGAAAGTTTACTGTCACTTCTTTTTTATATACTTCGTTGTCGTATTTTCTTATACAGCTAATGAGTGACAAGACTCCTTCCTGTCTGTTTTATGTTCTAAGGATTAACATAATCCACATTTTACTCCACAGAAAGGACCAAAGTGGGATTAGAACAATAACCTAACCTAACTTAACATTGCTTAACCTCGTCCACATTCTACTCAACAGAATGGACCACAGTGGGATTAGAACAATAACTATTAGAAAATATTAGCAAAGTTGGTTTATTCTGAAATAATAATAATGAAGGTAATCGTGAGGTAAAGTACAATTTGTTGTAGTATTTCGTAATAAACCGCATAACTAAGACGACCTTTTCATGATTTATTTCTAAAAAATAACAATAAATATTGAAATGCAAAAAAGAACCGCAGTGCAAATAAAATACCTGGTATATTTATTAAATCATAAACTATTTATCTATCCATGCTCATCGAATAGAAATAATGGTTTTAAGTGATCCATCTCGTACAAATATATAACGTCCAAGTGGGTCGTATAAACACCGATAAATCATCATTAGTTTTCAAGTTCAATGGTCACTTCTTTAAATTTATTGTGTTTACAGTTTGGCCCGCTGCCATGGCGATATTTAGTTCGAGAGCTATCCTTTGAAACCGGTTGCAAGGTAGGTAATACGCGAGCTATTTATATTTAGGGAGGAGGAAACCAAAACTAAAAAGGTTGACCCTTGAGTAAAACTGGAAGCTGTATAGTTCCTCCACACGTTTCGGAATTCGTCTGAAAATAATTTTCGTGCCTAGCGTACCTACTGGTCGAAGATATTTAAATAATGAGTTGTGCATTCGTCTGCAAAGTTTGAATTTGCCTCCCTCTGAAATTCCGTCCGGGCATAGGCCCTCCCTAGATCCGGAGCTGAATTCATTTTCAGTATTTGACAATAGAAAAATAAGAATATTTCCGACTTTACACGTTTTATGTTCTAGCTTCCTAGCCAAATTAGAATAATTTAAATGATCGTTTTGTTTAAAACTACTATGCGTATCGGCAGCGTCCCAATAAATATTTAAGTCATTTATAACAAGTGCTACGAAATGAAATTCATCTGGCCACGGTTATTCTCTCTTTCTCTCTCTGGCTTCGCCGACTAAAAAGTAATTGGAGAACGAGTAAATATTTGGATTTCAGCTCTGTCAACCTGACAATTCATTTTTCAAAAGAATTTTTGAATACACCGGCATGTAATATTGGGATTTATTTCTAAAAATAAATCAATGTTTGATTTATTAATACGTACTAATACGACGTTTCCGAAATGGAAATGTTTAAATTAGTAAGGTAGGAACTGACGACGGTGCACTGAACTGATTATATTTTGTATAGTTTGGCAAACTTATCTGAAGATGTGAAAGGAATGCGGCTTAAAACATTACATGATGCCACGTTTAACTATGAAAAAGTTAAATAAACAAATGTAGTTCACGACCGTGTTTCTTTGAATATTGTTTTCTTAAATTTGTTTATTATGGAACGACAAATTCAAAATTTTACTCGCGATTAATATGCCCAAGCCGTACTACTACGGGAAGATGGCTGGAGCTACCGAAGAATAGGTCGTCGATTTAATGTTAATCATACAACCATCTTGAGGGTACTAGATTCCTAGAGACAGGAGATCATGCCCATAGAGCAGGACAAGTAAGAAATCGAATTACAACACCAATCCAGGATAGATTTTTAAGAATTTTGGCACTTGGACAGCGATTTGAGACCTGTCATATCCTACAAATTCAACTGCGCGAGGCACATGCCACATGGTCTATAAATTAGTGCTGAAACTGTTGGGTTACGCTTAAGAGACTCCAATTTAAGACCTAGTCCAGATATTGTGTGTATCTACAATAATGATAGACGTATTCGTGTATTTAGATGACCCAAAGAACGTTATGTCATGTCATACAACTTCTCAAACACCACGCTATTTGGAGGAGGATCCATGAGGGTTTGGGAAGGTATTTCTTTGACAGCACGCACGGACCTATAGTTCATTTAATAACCAGGAGGAGTAATATGAAAAGCCATACCCACACCACTAAAAGTTACCAGATTAGTTACTGAAGGGTGTGTTCCGAAAAAGTGGTCAACAGTCGTGTTCCAAATCTATTAAATATGCCTTGATTGATGAAGAAATTATCCACTCATAGTCATAAGTATTATTTAGATATTTAATGTTTATACCTAAGCATTAACAGACGGGTATTTTGTCACATGTAAAGCCTTTCCCTGTTTCGTATTTAAAATTTTTAATTCAAACTGAAAAATTAGAACATACACATAACATAACTCTAATATGGCTGTTTTTAATTAGCAAATAACTGAATGCAATAAAAAAGAAGTCAAGTTTCACTATACTTTCAGTTTTCGAATACTTGTGGGATACTCTCTTCATGGTAATCTTCCTTTTTTTTTGCCTCCAAAAACCAATTTACTAACAAAACCCATTCTTTTCTATATTGTTCCAGATCTTCGATAGCTTATAACTTCTATAGACAGATATTGTAATGCTCTACTTTTGACGATATTTTTCCAAATGTGTAGAAATATAATACATTTGATTCTTCAAAGGATTACACAATTGAATTTAACTTGATTCAAAGCTTGCAAAATTTTATCCAATGTAGATAACTTTTGTTCTTCGAACTAATCACAATTTTTCAAAAGTCCTGGTACTCCACCAATATTTTCTGCACTGTATTTTGTTCCTATACCTCGGTATAATAAAATAACAAGAGCGGATGTGATAACAAAATTAAGTATTGTTATCTGTCAGAACTATCAAAAATGGAAATTAACTGTTTTCATAAATGTGTTTACCTACGACCCCCCCTGTAATCAGTCAATAACACACAGTCGGTATCAATGTAATGACAGCTATTACGCACTGTAAAAAAAACGCACAGCTGTAAAGTAAATCGCACGGCTTCCCTAGCAACATCTTAGCAACTGTCAATAGACGTCTCTATTTTATTCAAAATTTACTATTTGAAAACATTAGATATGGCCACGTTTAACTGTGAAAAGCACAAAGGGCTATGTATATGTATTGATTATAATTGAAAAATGGAATTTCGATTATCAACAATATAATAATAATGATTAAACGTTAGTTCTTTACTGTGCTTCTTTCATTGGTAATAAAGTAATAGAGATGGAGTTTACCAAGCACCTCTAATTATGTAACTGTTATTTCTTATGCTTCTTATGAAAAATACAAGTACAAGTAGGTCGTAGGTAAAGTATGGTACGTAACTCGTGTTGTAGAGCATTTTACGCACTCACGGAATTACG
>CAJUYI010004335.1:0-18928 GCA_910591695.1 Galerucella pusilla
ACGCGCATTATAAACGTAAATAAATATTATATCGACTGATTTCACGGCCTCGCCATGATAAAAATCTGACTTGATCGGCCCACTACTCTCTGTTGCCAAATTTCAGCATTCCGGCCTAGTATTGTAGATGGCCATGGATTAACTATTACTCCAAAAATAAATATATTAGGATTCGAAATTCAGTTTAACAACACAAAATACTAAAGCACAATCAAAGAAAAAGCAAAAGTTTCACAAAACACACTGAAAATAACTAAAACAGCAAAATCAAAGGGCTTAAACGGCAGATGATTTGCTTTACTCGTTGCTAAGATGACGTTGACATTTCAGATCGCCATCTATCGAATTCCGTTTGAGGTTAAACCATAAAAAATAAACTTATAAACTTACTAAAACTTGAAAAGCAGCATGGTTCGAAAGAAAATAGATAATAGAATTCGGGTATTAATCGAAAATGGGGTTAAACTTGGTCATAGAACGTTATTTGTCATTGTTGGTGATAGAGGAAAAGATCAGGTGAGAGGAACATATGAAATTATAATAATAATAGTAATTTTCATTTAAAATGGTCAACTTTTAGGTAGTGATTTTACACCACATGTTGGCTAAGGCAGATGTTAAAGCTAGACCAACGGTATTATGGTGTTACAAAAAAGAACTCGGATTTAGCAGTCATAGAAAAAAAAGAATGAAGCAAATTCAGCACAAAGTTCAAGCAGGAAAATTAAGTGTTAATGAAGATGATCCATTTGAGTTGTTTTTGGCTTCTACAAAAATAAGGTTCTGTTATTATTCAGAAACACATAAGATCCTTGGAAATACATTTGGAATGTGTGTTCTACAGGATTTTGAAGCTTTAACTCCAAACTTACTAGCTAGAACTATTGAAACTGTAGAAGGGGGTGGCTTGGTAGTTTTATTATTAAGATCTGTAACTTCTCTAAAACAACTTTATACTATGAGCATGGACGTACATCAGAGATTCAGAACAGAAGCTCATCAAGATGTAATATGCCGATTTAATGAAAGATTTTTATTGTCTCTAGCATCTTGTAAACGTTCCTTAGTGGTTGATGACCAGCTATCGGTCCTTCCCATAGCATCACATAATTTACATGTTACCCCTGTAGAAAATGTACAAGAAGTTGATGAAAGCATTACTGAACTGCATGATTTGAAAGAACAGTTGAGAGATACACAACCTGTAGGAAACTTGGTAAACCTATGTAAGACTGTAGATCAAGCTAAAGCATTACTTAAATTTATAGGTGAGGTTTTAAAATTTTTTTTTATTATAGGCATTATAAATTTAATTACCCTTTATTGCAGAAGCAATTTCAGAAAAAACTCTTAGATCAACAGTATCCCTAACAGCATCAAGAGGAAGAGGAAAATCTGCAGCACTGGGATTAGCAGTTTCTGCAGCAATAGCTTTTGGATATTCAAATATTTATGTTACAAGTCCTAGTCCTGAAAATTTAAACACATTTTTTGAGTTTGTTTTCAAAGGCTTTGATGCTTTGGAATATCAGGAGCACATTGACTATGGTCTTATGCAGAGTACTAATCCTGAGTTTAATAAAGCTGTTATTAGAGTTAATGTATTCAGGGAGCATAGGCAAACTATTCAGGTAGATTATTAATCCTGTATAATATGTTTAATTACATAAAATACCAATTTTCTTATAATTTGTATTTTTTAAGTATGTTCATCCCACAGACAGTCAAAAACTGTCACAAGCCGAATTATTAGTAATAGATGAAGCTGCAGCCATACCATTACCATATGTTAAGTCCATGCTAGGGCCATACTTGGTGTTTCTAGCTTCAACTATTAATGGTTATGAAGGAACAGGTAGATCCTTATCACTGAAACTATTAAATCAACTTAGGATACAAGCAGCACCCATTGGAGCAAATAGAAATGCAGTAAACAAGAAAGATTCTGGAGCAGCTACTGGAAGAACATTGCATGAGGTAGGATTTTGATATTGTTTGAAATGTACTTTGTTAATTTTCATTTTATTTAGGTTTCCTTGAATGAATCAATTCGTTACAAACCTGGAGATGCAGTAGAGACATGGCTGGTTAAATTGTTATGTTTAGATTCTACATCAGTTACACCTATTTCATCAGGCTGTCCCCCAACTGATAACTGTGATTTATATTACATTAACAGGGATACTCTTTTTTGTTATCACAAAGCTTCTGAAGAATTTCTACAGCGAATTGTGGCATTATATGTCTCTTCACATTATAAGGTAAGAAATATTATTTTATAAATTTCAATATCTATTGAAAAACATTGTTTATTACAGAATACACCAAATGATCTACAAATGATGTCCGATGCTCCTGCACATCATCTTTTTTGCCTATTAGGTCCTGTAGATCCAAACCGGCGAACTTTACCTGAAGTATTGGTAATAGTCCAAGTATGCCTTGAAGGTGAAATTTCAAAAAACTCTGTCCAGGAGGGGTTCTCTAGGGGTAAAAAGGCATCTGGAGACTTGATTCCATGGACTATTGGACAACAGTATCAAGATGAAGATTTTCCAAAACTGGCTGGAGCTAGGATAGTAAGGATAGCAACACATCCGGATTATCAAGGAGTAAGTATAAGCTGTAAAGTACATTAAAACTATAGTTTGGCAAGTTTATCTGAAACTATGGGGCATCGGTAAGAGGCGAGGAAACATCTGTCATAAACGTACAAATGGCGTATGGTACCTATTTTACCAAGTAAAATTGAAAATACAAAGGTCACTGACAATACCAACGCCACTGGATGAATCAATATCAGTCAATTGACGAAGTGAGAGGAAAGAACACACGCACGCGCTTGCCAATAAGAAGTCAGCTTTAGATAATAATCACCAATTATGTAATTCGGAGGGTGTGGTCATCATGGTTTTTGTACAACGCTGCCAGAGCTTGAAGAAGCCCATAACAAATTTGGAAAAGTTCTCATCTTTTAATATTCATAAATTGAAAAAATAATGTTAATAGAAAGAATCCAAGGAAACAAGTACATTGAAGAATTAACGTTAATCATATTGTTAATAATAAAAAGTCCCTTTTCTAATTATTATCACTACATAATTATCACTTCGGCTTTTTCATAGTTGAACATGGCAATATCGAATGTTTTGGACTGGGTTCCTTTCACGGCTCCAGATAAACTTTCCAAAGTATAAGTATGTTCTTGCCTGTACTGTAGGTTAGTAAATAAAGTAAAATTTTGGTAAATTGACTGTTTTTTCCAAAACACAATGACATTTCAGATGGGGTATGGTGCAAGAGCTTTAGATATTCTTAAAAAATATTATGAATTCAAAATACCAAATTTGGAGGAAGAATCTGAGTTGCCAAAACAAGACATTGATAATGTACATGATTCAGAAGTAGATTTATTAGAAGAAACTATTGAACCCCGCAAATCTTTACCGCCTTTACTGTTTAAACTTAGTGAAAGACCTCCAGAGAAATTGGATTACATTGGAGTATCTTTTGGAATTACTGAACAGTTGTTGAAATTTTGGAAAAAGGCGGGGTAAGTTCAATGACTTTTTAGAAATCTGTCAACTTTTTACTACAAGATAATGTAGCCAAATCAGGACTTCACTATACTCTACTGCATGTAAACAAAAAATAATTTTTTCAGTTATGTTCCTGTATATCTTCGACAAACTACGAACGATTTAACTGGTGAACATTCTTGCATAATGTTGAACATACTAAATAAAGAAGAAATACAGGAATCAGATTGGCTAGCTGCTTACTGGACAGATTTCCGCAGGAGATTTATAAATTTGTTGGCATACCAATTTAGTAAATTTTCACCTAGTCTATCTTTAGGGGTACTGTCGAATAAAAATATTAAATTAAGAACTAAAAGTAAGTGGTTAACATTTATTCATATTTGGGTTTGCACAAAACCTTTTTATTATTAAGTTGTTATTTTGTGTGATTTGAATTAAATTGTAAATTTAAATCAATTACTTTGATAAATCAGAAAATAGTATCTGTTAACATACTAAAGTAAAAAGTGATTTTTTAGGTTTAACTAAAGCAGAATTAGACATCCACTTTATGAAGTATGATCTAAAAAGATTAGAAATGTACAGTAACAATTTGGTTGATTATCATCTTATAATGGACCTGATGCCTACATTGGCAAAACTATTTTTTCTGAATAATTTGGGAGATGTTCAAATGTCTGCAGTACAGTCAGTAAGTTGATACTTTTACCTTAGGTTTAATGCATTTGAATCATTTTGCAAATATTCACCCAACCATACCACACACTTAATTTTTTAATTACATTAGGCAATTCTGATGGGCCTTGGACTCCAACACAAAACAGTGGATGACTTGGCAAAGGAACTAGAATTACCTTCCAGTCAACTTTTAGGCCTCTTCAATCGTTTAATTAGACGTTGTAGTCAGTACCTTATTAGTGCTGTAGAAGAAGACATTGAAAGACAGCTTATACCAAGAAAAAACTCAGATGATATTAATATGACACCATTCCCCCAAAGCGTTGAAGATGAACTTGAAGAAGCTGCTAAGGAATTAAAGAAGAAACAAAAGAAGGAATTGGAGAAATTGAAAAATGAGAATTTGGAACAGTTTACTATTAAAGGCGGAGAAGATGAATGGACCAAAAATTTGACAGGGAAAGGAAAGAAATCTATTATTACTATTAAAAGGTTTGTTGATTTTTAAATTAAAAATGAAAAAAAAAAAAAAAAAAAAAACAATAGTTATTTATGATACAAGTGCGTTAAGTTATACTTTTGCGCACGAGTTGCGAAAATGCAAGGAGCATTAGGTAATTTGTATTTTTTTCAAGTATCAAATATTTTTCACTATGTCGTGACACTTCTGTCAAATTTACTGTCAGCACAACATTTTATACAACAAACGACTAAATTCAAGGCAACTAGATAATCACGAAGCTAAAAAGTGTGTTAAAATGAAATCCCCATTTAAAAAGCATTGGTCAGTTACGCACGCTTTTGGGTGTTATAATGAAAGTCCCATATAAAAAGCATTGTTCATTTACGCACGCTTTTTAACTTATGTATAATGTATGATTTCACACATTTTTTTTTGGTTCGTGAATGTCAAATTTTGCAGGTGATTGAAGATAAACTTGTTTACAAAATAGTATAAAGTTTTGTTCTGTTTTTCTTAATTTTTTAAATCAAATTTCATTGAAGAATAAATAAAGCTAGGTATTTGGTAATGTAACTAAATACTGGATCTGAAAATTAAACTAATTACACAATATTGTTTTAGTTCATCAGATTCAAATGAAAAGTAAATATAATAATTACCTAATGGAATATTTTAAATAATTTTTGTTTTATTCCAGTGGCGAGAAACGAGTACATGAAAGTAATAACATAGAAGAATTAGACTTAAGTGTTAAAGTTAAGAAAAAAAAGTTCAAAAATAAGAATAAAAATAGAACTTTGTGATGAAAAGTAATAAACGCATTTTATTTCAAGTTTTTTCTTTGTGAAGATGTCTTCTTTGGAAAAGCGAAAATATGTGGCGTTCTTGTAATATTGATTAATTGGTTTCTATAGTAAACCCAGTCAAGGTTTTAAGTCTTCATCACCTCATCCTTTAGATTGTACCAAAGAATACATAACAAGAAGTGAAGCACAGCGAAAATCCTTTGATGTTTAAGGGACATAAATAAATAACCTTGACGGTGACAGCTAATTTTAGCATACCCTGAGAATCATAATATATGCTCACAGCTTTACTTGAATTACACTGGAAAAAAAGTTTTTGCATGAAGTTGTGTTTTATCAAACGTATTATATAGGTATTTCTGCACTTTTCGTTGACAATATACACGTGAAATAGATCATTGAAAAAATAATTTCAACTTACAAGCAAAGTTTAATCTAATTTGGGTCTGTGAAGTCCATAAGAGGGCCACATATAACACATGACGACCAAATTGAAAGATGGCTTCCGCTACTCGCTTTTTTCCGAAGTTTCGCTTCTTGTCTGTTGATGTATTTTTTGGTTTTATCATTGTCTATAAAAAGGAGTAATCTGACAACCTTACGGGCTCATAATTGAACAGTTTTTCGTAATTTTGGACTAAACGTATAGATGTCTATTTGATAGTTTGTGGTATGGTACTATACGGTTGTATATTTTTGTGGCTCCCGAATTTTGTTTTATTTTCCAGTGAAATATATTAAACATAAATGTGAAAGTTATACCTAATTATAAAAAAATTTGCGATATTTAAATATTTATTGTTCATTTGGTAGCGCTAATAACCTAAAGGGTTGATGCGCTTTATTTTTCTTAAATAAAAAAAAATTCGCGGACTGTCCTGTGGGTAGTTGTGTTTGCAAGTTATAGGAATTTTGAAGCTAATATTTATGAAATTCATGTGAAATATTGGATCAACAGTAATTAAAACCATATTAAAAAGTAGTTGAAAACTGGACTGACTTTTTTCCCATCAATTAACAAATAAATAAATAGCATCAGGCCAGGAACTTAAATGAGCAAATAAACTTATTGTGAAATCTAAATGTGATGTGAAAAGTGATGTTAGGTTATGTCTCAACTGAGCACAGCTGACCCAATAAGTACGCGAACAATTTGTAAATTTTGCAAGAAAAAAAGTAGTATTGTCGTTGGATTGTAGTGTCTGTAAGACCAGCTTTCACCCCAGTTGTGGAATACAGGCAGGAGCTGCGAACAGCGAAAATAAAGTTATTTGTTGCACAAGGCGAAAAAAAGAGGTTAAAGCGATGGATGAAAAACAAATGAAGAGCCTACTAGAAAAATCTTTTGCCCACCACTTTGTTCCACTTAAGAACACGGTTGTAAAAGAATTGGGTGATCTAAAAAAATCTATGCAGTTCTTATCAGACAGCTTCGAAGAACAAAAAAATCAGTTCGAAAAAACGCTTGGAGAAGTTAAACAGGTCAACCAAAGATTAAACGAAATAGTGGAAACATTGGAGGAAATACTAAACCAAATGGAGCAGAGAGAAAAGGAGAGAAATATAGTTGTGTCTGGAATACCAAAACAAAACGAAGAACTAAGTGAAACAATGAAGAAAGTGATTGGAACACTAAAAGTGAATATAAAAGACGGAGATGTGCAGGAAATATATAGACTAAATAATACAAATGAAGATTCACCAATACTTCTTAAATTAAAAACAAAAATGATGAAAAATGAATTAACAACAAAAATTAGGGAAGTAAAGGGAATTAAATTAAATGAATTCGGACTAAAAGGAGGAAGAAAAAACATATACTTCAATGAAGAACCAACTGCTATTTAAAAAGGTGAGAGAAATAAGAAAGGAGAAAAAATATCATAGAGCATATGTCTCAAACGGCAAAGTATATCTCAAGAAACAAGGAACCGATAAACCACTGAGAATTAGAAGTGAGCTAGATCTGGATAAGAAAAAAAAAACTTCACTATGAAAAATGGCGACTGAAAATCTGAATATACTATACAATACATTAACAAGAGGAGTCTAAGAAATAAAACCAATGATCCAAAGATATATTATTAACCAGTAAAAGAACAATACAAATTATAATACTCACTGAAACCTGGATGTATCCAAATGAAAAAAACTATTTTAACATCACATCATATACACTGGTACATGACTGTCGTACAACTAAAGGAGGGGGGACAAGCATATATGTTAGAGATGGAATAAACTATGTACTAAACACCAAAGACAAAATATCTGCAGACGATTGTAACATAGTCTCTATCTACTTACCTCAAGAGAAACTAACAATATATTTAGTCTATCGACCACCAAAAAACAGATGCAATGCGTTCTTACCAGAGATTGATCAACTATTTGAACAGCAAAAAGGACAGTGTATTTTTGTGGGGGATATGAACCTGGACCTACTAAAAAGTTCACAAACCATTAACGAATATAAACAAATTATAACAATGAACGGATTTCATGTACAAAACATACTCAATCAAAAAAATGCCACCCGAACCACGAACAGTAGTGCGTCTATATTAGATCACGTAATTACAAACAAGAATATAATATGCACTATGAAGTTAGAAGATCACAATATATCGGACCACAAAATTATAAATATAGACATTAAAAAAATCAGGATAAAAAATATCAAACAAGGAATTACAAAAACCTATCTCGATAAAACAGCATGGCAAAATATAATGAAGGAAGAACTAAATAAAAATGAAGTAATAGTTATTTACGTAGCTAGTTATGAAAAGAGCGATATTGTTCAACAAGCGTAATATTTGCCAAAACGAGCGCAAGCGAGTTCTGCCAATTACGCGAGTTGAACAATGTCGCTCTCTTCATAACGTGTTTACGTACAACGTTTTATCTAATTCCGCGCTTTTATAATATTTAATAAAATCTTCAATTACAATGGTAATATTAAATAGGATTTAAATGGTGTTAAAAGTATTGTTACTATGAAGTATTCACCCAGAAAATTGACTCACTTTAAATAACTGTCTCCTTAATAATGTTTTTTTTCAATGTTTATAAATCTTAAAATACTATTGAATTAAAATTATGGGGTGATTATCAGTTTGAATAATGAAATAATTGTCAGTTTTGACAGTACCTACCTAATTAATGAATTATTCTTTGAAACTCATGTAGTATATTTATGTTGAAACTTGAACAGTTACGTAAAGTTTTTACATAACTACCTTTCATAACTGACTGTTAATAGGAAACGTGAGCAAAAATTTTTGAAAGCTTGGACAAAAAATAAATATATGAGCGTATAGAGGATTTTTTTTTGGACACAAATCGAAGACGAGGATTTTTACTCACCCCAACGTACAACCTTCGACTATATAGATTTCTCCGAAACCGTTGGACATGAAAAATTGAGACCCCAAAATGAAATTCATACAAGTTTTTCGGCTGCCAAAAAAAATAATGCCCCCCTACCGCGCCCGCCCGTTCAGAGTTCTAGGGACCGGGTGGTACAAGCTTTTTTATTATTTGAGCTATCGAAATGAAACAAAAACCATTCGATTCGTAAAAATCGTACGAGTCTATGGATAGCATAAAAAGGGGGGTCAACCTGAAAAAATATACAGGTTTGGTCAAAAATAAATAGGAAAAAAAAATTTTCTTGAGTTGCCCACCTAAAGGGGGGTATCGAACTCTCTTTGTCCAAAAATTTTCCCCCCTCCCAATTTTTTTTTTGGGTTCAAGACCCGCCAGGATATCAACTTGGAACGAAAATATTTTGGGAATCTTCCTCATTTAGGCAACATTTTTTTTTTTGACAATTAATCGCCCCAAGTATGACCCCGAATTGATAGTGAAAGCTTCGTATGGTGTTTTTAGGTATCAGTCGGTATGGTATATAGCTACATTAGTGAAATTTTTGACCTAACCTCAAAATTTTGTGGCGCCCTCTATATTGACATTTAATTTTTTCTAATAATGGATTCCGATAGAGTCGAACATGAAAATTTTCATGGGCATGATGAAAATTTTGAAAAAAAATATTTAAATTTTTCTTACAAGGTTTTTCGACTTTTTTTCGAAATTTTTATCATGACCCCCCCATGTTTTATATAGTCAATAGAAAGGTCTTGAGGAGTTCTTCAGAAAAGGATTCGGCTATTTTCTCCATATTCTCATAAATAAAAAAGTTGCCTTTATATTTTCGAGTATAATTCCAATGTCAACAATCGTCGGTACAAGTCATTATTTTTCCCAAAATCCGTTCGACCCAATCTACATGAAACCACTATTGGGCACTCTGACAAAATTTTTTTTAAATATATAACCCTAACGACGCCACTGATAGATTTTTTTTGGGCAATTCCCTACACGTCAAGCATAATCATTTTCGGTCTTCTATATTTTTGCATTTTTGCGAAATCTCGATACGACGTCTCCTTCACCTTCAAAAACCCAGCTCAAGTTGCCCGTTATGTATAAGCACCGGCTGAGGAGGGTAAAATTTGACCCAATCGACATGAAGGTTATGAAAAATGTGACGTTACCTAACGTCAAAGAGTGACTTAAAGTGTCACATTTGATAGCGGAATTAGATAAACACATTTAAACAACTTACGCTACTATTCATTCATTCATTCAAACGTTTGGGTTGTGCTCAACAGCCCGGGCACTTGACCTAAGTCATTGTACCATTCCCAATGTTATCTACTTCCACTCCAAAAGTTTCGTGTCCTCTATATAGGCCACTAGCTTATTTGGGGGGATTTTAAGTAGTTCTGATGGTTGTATAGTTTCCTTTCCAAAATGCTTCTGTCTGAGTCCTTCTAAGTTCTTACATGAGCAGAATATATGAATAGGTGTTTCATCCCTTAGTTCGCACTTCCTACAGAAAGGTTCACTGACTATTCCCATTCTGTAAAAATGTTTCCTTAGAGTGCAATGTCCAGTAACCAGGTCGGTTACTGTCTTCAAGTGTCTCTTGCTCAGTTTCAATAAACTGGTTGAGAGTTCTTTGTTTACCTTTTTCAGTAGACTTTTTGTGTGAAGATGACCTTCTGTCAACTTCCATTTAATTTGGTGTTCTTTGTCTAGCCAGTTCCGGATTTCCCCTCTTATGTAATCCTTTGTGATTCCACAGAACGGTTCCGGACCTATAAAGTCTCCTTTAGAGCCTTGTTTAGCTAGCTGGTCCGCCAATTCATTACCAGCAGTCCCTTCATGTCCCGGCACCCATACTAGAGATACTGTTGTCTCTTGCCAGCTTATTAAGGGACTCTGCAGTTTTTAACCAGTCTAGATTTCGTGGTAGGATTGCTGATAGCCTTCAGCAATGCCTGGCTATCAGTGAATATTTTTATTCTTTGTCCGGTATAACCCCTCTTGATATTTTCATCAATGCAGGCTATAGCAGCAATTGTTTCTGCCTGGAATACAGACGTGTATCTACCAAGGCTGAAGAACATTTTCTTCCTAGGTCCATTTATACCAGCCCCAGTGCCATGGTTGGTTTTAGATCCATCAGTGAACCAGCTGATATCCCCGGGATTTCCCGAGTGCATCACCTGTTGCCTAGATGGAATGATAATATTCACTCGCTCAGTGAATATCTGGTATCATACTATCCAGACCCATCTGAAAGTTTGGTTCGTCTAGTATTGTCCCAGTTATATCGGTATGTCCCCCACGAACATTGTTCGGGGTCCACATGCCTCCCGATTTCAGTCTAAGAATCGCCATCATCGCCTCTGCCCTAACAAAAAGTTCCAGAGGAGGGAGGCCTATAAGGGCTTCCATTGATGACGTGCCCGTGCTGTTCATTGCCCCGGTAATACCGAGGAGAGCTTGTCTTTGGATTGTAGCCAATTTGTTCTCTACTGAGGACACTTCTGTCCTTCTCCACCAGACTACCGTTCCATAGGTGACCGTAGGCCTAATCACTGTTGTGTAAAGCCAGTGTACCACCTCAGGTCTTATTCCCCAGGTTTTTCCCATAACTCTTCTGCATTGCCAAAATAGTCTTGTTGCCCTGGTAGTAGTTCTTTCCAGGTGTGCCCTCCAATTCAATTTAGAGTCGAGGGTCACTCCCAGGTATTTCACCTCTTTGGATATTTCGAGTGTTTCTCCGAACAGTTGTACCCTGCCCTCTGGAAGAGCCCTTCTATTCGTAAAAGCAACTAGTTTTTTTTTTTTTTTGATTGACTGTTAGGTCCTCTTTAAAGCACCAGTCTTCCACAATTCGCAGTGCTTCTTGTAAGACATTTGCGACCGTCTCTGGGAATTTTCCCTTGGTGACAATCACAAGGTCATCCGCGAAGCCCTGCGTCCATATGCCTTGATCGTTTAGTGTGCAGATCAAGTCATCCACAATTAAATTCCACAGTAGTGGTGAAAGTACTCCACCTTGAGGACACCCTTTAGTTGTCCTGACGGTGTACGTTGTATCATGCATATGTGCCGATATTCTCCTATGTTCAAGCATGGATCTTATCCATCTGCATGTGGTGTTGTTTGTCCCTCTCTTTTCGAGGGATTTGTTTATTGATGACATCGAAGTGTTATCAAAAGCACCTTCGATGTCTAAAAATGCTGCTAGGGCAAATTCTTTTTGGTTCAGGCTCCTTTCGAGTCTCGAGACCAAATTATGCAGAGCAGCTTCTCCTGATTTCCCTGCCTGATAAGCCCATTGCAGTGTGTGTAGAGGGATGCTCTTAAGCACTCCTTGCAGATGCATCTGTATTACTTTCTCCATGGTTTTCACCATGAATGATGTCAGACTGATTGGTCTGTAGGATTTGGCCTGGGTGTAAGTTTCTTTCCCTGGTTTGGGAATAAACACCACCCTTGACTCTCTCCATGCAGTTGGTATATACCCTAAAGCATGGCTACTGCGTAATAACAAAACTAAAGGACCCATGATGATGTCAATCCCCTCTTGCAGAAGCTTGGGAAATATGCCATCTGGTCCTGGGGTTTTGTAGGGGTCAAATGAGTCTACAGCCCATCTAATAAGATGTGGTCTGAAAATCTCATTTGTTATCTTCCAGTCCTCTTTGGTAGCCCTCGTTTTGACTACTGGCCTGTTGTCATCGCTCGAATCTATCCTTGCCGAGCCCGGAAAGTGCACACCAAGAAGGTGCTCTAAAGCTTCCTCCTCAGTCTTTGTGTACCCTCCACTCTTGAGAATTCTGTTAATTCTGACCCTGTCAGGGACACTTTGTATGTCCTCACAGAATTCCCTCCAGGACTTTTTCTTCGATTCTTTTATTTTTTCATTACACGCACCTAGTTTAGCCTTATATGCTCCCCAGTTGCCTGTTTTTTTCGCTTTATTAAAAATACGTCTTGTTTCTTTCCTTAGGCTTGTCAGCTCTTTATTCCACCAGATAACTTGTCTGGGAGAGCGACTTTCCCGTATCGGACAGTTATTGTGATAGGAGGTCACTATGGTCTGTTGCAACCATGTAGCTGTGCCTTCTATCCCCTCGGCAGTTTTAGGTCTGCCGTGGTGTGTGCGGATTTTAGAAAGCAGGTCCTCTTTGTATGATACCCAATCGGTACTCTTAGGATCCCTGTATGTTCTAGTAGCCGTTTTTTCTACATCTATTTCAAAGTATATATGGGCATGGTCAGACAGCGACGGTTCATCCGATACATGCCAATGCCTTATCATCTCCCCGACTCGTAAAGTACAGAGAGTTACATCTATTGATGATTCCCCCCTCAATGTTCTAAATGTTGGCGTATTGCCCACATTCGCAATATCAAGTTCAGTGGTACATAAATAGTCAATTAGTTTCTTACCTCTAGTGTTGTTGTCCTTGCTGCCCCAACTAAAATGGTGTGCGTTGGTATCAGCTCCTACAACAACATCCAGTTTGTGTCGTCTAGCGTAATCCATCAGGTTCTTCATATTAGCCCCCGGTAATGGTTCTTCTGAGTCAATGGGAAGATAAAGAGACACTATTATTGTCTCTATTATCTCCCCATCTTTTTCAAGAGTAGTCTTTGCTGCTACCATGTCACCCGTACAAAGTTCCATGATTGGCATCAAGTTGTATTTAGATCTGTAACAGATACAAGTTCTTACTTTAGTACAATTAGTTCCCATTATCAGTCCCATTTCCCTAATATTAAGCCCTAGTATCTTACCCTTGTTTATCCAAGGTTCCTGGATTAGAACGATGTCTATGTTATCGGCCACAACCCTTTGATGTAGAACAGCTGTGGCCGTCTTTTTGTGCTGTAGGTTGACTTGCAGCACCTTGAATGTCCTAGGAGGCTGTTGGTTCAGGTTCTTGTTCAGTCCCTGTTTCCTCTTCGGTCATATTTTCCAGGGTCTTGAAGCTATCTCGCTGGAATAAGTAGTACGGTCTCCATTGAGCCCGGACTAGTTCTTTCATTGACTCCTCGTCAATCCGGAGACTCACATGTAGTCCCCTATCGGATGACTTGGAGCCATGGATCATCCACCGATCAACCCTCAACCCTGGGTTCTGCTTTTCGAGTCTTTTTAGCCCCACTTTCAGATCCTCTTTTTTAGTCTCTGGAAGTAAGGCAAGGACTCGTTGCTGTTTTGGAAGTTCATCACTCTTGATGAGCTTCCAGTTTGTCTGGCTTGCCAAGTAGTCCCTCGTTATGTTGAAGGACTCTTCATTGGCACATATCAGTCCGTAGTAGCTGTCCATGTATCGACTGGCTTCAAACCTTGGCGCCTTTTGCACCACGTCGATCATTTTGGTTAGGTACTCTTTGATAGTCCCTACCTGATCTTCGGAGACAGTTTCCTCCGGGAAGTTTTTAGGGACCACAGCCGCCTTGATCCCTTTGAGGGCCACGCTGTATTTCATGGTACCAGCAGTATTGCTTCCCCCAGAACACTTGGCCCTCTTATCTTTTTTCATATCAGGGGTACTCCTAGCCGACACAGTTCGCTTAACGCCCTTTGCCTGCTGTTGTTCACCCTGTTTTGATGTTGAGGGAGTCGGCAGCAACACTGTCTTAGTGTCAATGCCTTTTTCCCTCATTTTTTTGAGCTTCCTTCTCTGGGCACCTGAAATTTTCCCACGTGAAGCTTTTTGTTGATACACAGGATTCGCCTTAGCGTCTCCCTGTGGTATTGTTTCTAGGGAATCAGAGGTATTAGGCTGCGCCGGAGACTCTGTAGTCTCCATTGCTTCCATACCCTCCAAATCCCTTTTACTGAGAGTCTCTGTAGACTCTTTAGTGGTTTTTGTTTTTTTGTTTTTCTCTTGGTCCATACTTGTTCCCACGAGTATAGGAGAAAAGAGGTCGATACCTGCAGAGCTCCCTATACAGGTACAAGGCTATATACAACGAGGTGCGCCAGTTGCCCCGAGGTTAGTAGTCTAGAAACCGACTGTCCCACGGCCATCCATCCCTTCGGCGACCACTCAACCTTGGGATTTGGGAGGTTTTTTATAGTGGTCCTCATCCACGTAGGCCGGGCGATTAATCCAAGCCTCCCGATCCGCATAGCTCGGCATACCCTCTACAGGCCTTACCCTAGCAGGGGGGTCGTTGCTTTACCATGCGGTTTGCGGTTTGTGTCGCGAGCTTGTCAGCGATTGGGCATTCGGAATTGGGCATTATTGGGCATTTATAGCCTTCATCCCTCCTTATTCCCCAACGGACCAGTTCTTTCCCGTACGTACATACGGGACGTCTTTGGCCTTCCCCTATCCGCAACCTGGGGACGCTCCTGATGGGTAGCTCAACCCATTACCCTCCGATACCGAAGACAATTCTCTCCGGTAACGAAAGGTAATAACTTACGCTACTAATAAACGAAACAAAAGAACTATGTACAAAAAAAACTAAACTAAAAATACACCTGGATAACAAATGAATATATACAAAAGATGAAACAAAGAGACAAACTCTATGTAAGATGGAAAAACATAGAAAATGAGATTACGGGAAGGGAATTCAAACATGCAAAAAATGAGTTGAATAAACTAAGAATAAAATTACAGAAAATACATACAGAAACAAAATTTACAGAGACACAAGGAGACAGCAGAAAAACTTGGAAAATAATTAGCGAACTATGTAGTAAAAACTCCAAGAAAAATAAAGAAATACATAAAATTATTGACCAAGATGGAAACCAATTTGAAAATAACAAAGAAATTGCAGAAAAAATGTATCAACACTTTGCATCAGTTGGGCATACATTAGCATCAAAAATTAAACAAACTACTGGAACGAAGTTCAAAGAAGAAGAAGTGGAACAGAGTATAACTTTAAAGAAAACTGACCTGACAGAAGTGAAGGAAATATTAAAAGATATGAAAAACCACAATGCACCAGGAATGGATGGAATAACAAAGAAAGACATAGACTCATAGAAATTATAGGACCAAAATTAGTGCAACTAATAAATAATGTAATAGAAAATGGCTGTTTCCCAGAAGAGCTTAAATTATCCAAAATAATACCTGTATATAAAAAAGGTGAACATGACAATGTAAATAACTATAGACCAATATCATTGTTGAGCATATTCAGCAAACTACCTACTAGAAAAAATAATAAAAAAAAGACTCGTAAATTTTATAGACACAACATTCAAATTTGATAAAAGTCAGTATGGATTTCAAAAACGGAGTAGCACACTTGGAGCAACGGTAGATTTACTGGAATACATCACAAGCGAGCTCAATGAGAACAGATATGTGGTTACTGTGTTTATTGACTTACAAAAAGCATTTGACACTGGATATTGCATTACTGCTAGAAAAATTACAGAACATGGGATTTCGTAGAAAATGTCATGAACTACTAAACTCATATTCCACGGGAAGAAGGCAACAAACCTATGTCAATGGTGAAATGAGTGATGAAAAAAGTGTCGAAGTAAAAATAGCTCAAGGGTCAGTCTTGGGCCCACTTCAATACCTATTACATGTAAAAAGTAGCAGGGTTAAGAGTAAAGTACTACAAATACTGCGATGATACAGTTCTTGTTTTCTCGGGAGTAAATAGAATCGAACTTGAACAAAACATAAACAGTGATCTTGAAAGATACTACCAGTGGCTGTGCTACAATAAATTAACTGTACATGTGGAAAAGACTGTTTATATGGTGCTACATCAAGTGGGAAAAAAACAGATAAATCCTAAAATAAAAAAACTGTGTTCTCAAACAAGTTAAACAATATAAATACCTAGGCCTTATAATAACTGAAAATTTAACATGGAATGCCCATACAGACAGTATCATAAAAAAAGTAGCCCCAATGCTGGGGGCAATACGACGATGCAACCATATGCTAAGCAAAAATGCTAGATATCTACTATATGATAGCTTTATTGAACCCCATATAAGATATCTTATACCATGCTATGGAAATGCTAGTGCTGAAGTGATAAACAAACTGCACAGACTACAAAATAAAGCAATAAAAACCATATTTGCAAACAACTATAATACATCAAGTGACACTTTATATAAAGAATACCCATTTCACAAACTAGATAAACTAAAAAACTTTGAACAAACTAAACTTATTTATAAAATACAGAATAACCTAATTAAAACCAATTTGCAACTAAAACAAAATAAAGAATATCATAATTATAACCTACGAACTAAAGAAAGACTCAGAAATAACTTTGCAAGGACAAAAAAAGGACAGGATTCTCCTATTTATTGAAGTGTATGTACATATAATGCTGTACCAGAGACAGTTTTTGAAGGAAGTGAGAAAGTTGTGTACCATAGCCTCAAGAAATTTTTCAAGGATCAGAGACAATAATTGATTGATCAGTATTGTAAAAACCTAACTCATATATTTTTTATTATTGAATCTGTTACTATACATTAAAAGCTAAGGCCTCGGTGCCAGATTTATTGTAATCTGATTAGAGGTCAGTTTTTCAAAAAAAAAAATGTCATTGTAAAGTTGGACTAAACGTTTAGATGGCGCTGAATAGAATATTTCACTTCGAATTAAGAAAGATGTCTGTTTATTTTGAGTGATTATGTTATTAAACGCTAGATGTTACTGACGACACTTGTATTTGTGAGTCCATTTTCCAAACCAATCTACCTGCAGAACAAAAAAAATTGTTTTTTTCTACACCCACATGTATATTATCCGTTTACAGAATGGAAATGTAGGTCATATCCGTTAACTGAACGTATATGATTTCATATACATCCTAGAACGTATATGACTGAACGTATATGATTTCATGTACATCCTTGAACGTATATGATTTCATATACATCCTAGAACGTAAATGAAATCCACCAATCAGCGTTTAGTACTCGTCACTCATTTTTTTTTAATTTTAAGTAACGTCAAAATATCTTGTCAAAAAAAGTCTCTCCCAGAAGCACTGGATCAAGAATATTTTTTTACAGAAGTGAACTTGAATAAAACAATCCGTATAAATTAATAACAAATACTTAAAACAGGATAAAATGGGTTAATAAGGGACTACCGATGGACGTCAGTTCTTATAAAAGTATGTAATACTTCTGACGTTATAAACCTCGATAGTCGAGTGGTAAACATACTATTCTCCCACGCGGTAGACCCGTGTTCGATTCCCCGGGAGGAATTTTTTTATTGTCAATTTAATTTTCAAATAATTATTCTGCTTGATATTGATAACGACAAGAGGTAGACGCTTGAAATATTTAGCAGAATATTTATTATTATAGAGGTATGGGTACGGTACGGTACCCTCCGTGCGGGAGTCCGACTGGCAGCATCTACTTATAACAAGCATCGTATATTTAAAAGGGGAAACCGTAACATTATACAAATTGTACATTTAAAAACTGTTCGTTTATCACAAAAAATTAGTGAAGACATAAAATTGAATTGGTACGATTATAAATAAACTTGTTGAAAATTTTTAATTTCAAGTTATATTTATTTCACAGTTTATTCAAATGTTTATTTTCTCCATTTTTCTTTAATAAGTCGTAGAAAAAATATACTGTTCGACTCGTGTGGATTGTCCATATCCACACTAGTTGCACAAACTACTATTGAAGGTCATTTGTAATAACCACTAAGTAGTAAGAGGGTAAAGGGTGAAAAGGTTTTAGCATTATCTTGCATTTATCAAGTATTTACTTTTTGTTGTAGTTGCGTGTATTGTTTTTTTGAATTCTGTATATTTTGTTGTTATTTTACTTATTATACGTAAATAGTGGTTGGGTGGAATAGAAAACAGCATTAAAAGTTTATCAAATAAATATGATAATAATGGAAGGCTGTAATTATTTTTTTCGTTAGCTAAACAGAGTCACAAAGGATCATATACTATAACATAACAGAGCTTCCATGTTTCCAAAATATATATATATATATATATAAGCTGAAAAGCGACAAGCGCATGTGATCGTTGCTGATCAATTAGGACACAAACAGACAAATATTGAG
>CAJUYI010004336.1:0-18924 GCA_910591695.1 Galerucella pusilla
CACGGTTTTCCCTATACTTATGGTTGAACATACATATAACATCTACTAAAATGTACCTTACGGTATCCCTCTTAAAATATATTTTGGTACGTCTATGAAATCTACTTGAATGAATGATTTATTACTCCTTGTCCTTTCTATATAGACTATACCATAACACCATCCCATGTTTGTTTTGGCCTTTCCATTTTCGTTCTTTTTTGTATTTTTGATTGCCATACTTTTTTAACTGGTCTTGTATCGTTCTCATAATTGCATTCTTTTGTTTCGTCTTTTTCCACCAGACCAAAGACGCATATGTTATTATGGGTTTAACCACTACACTACACAACACACATGTTTGCCCACAAGTTCGTCTTGCCATCATTAATGTGGTTTCCAATCTTGCTGCTACTTTTTCCATTTGTTTGGTCCATGTTAATCTTGAGTCAATAATCACCCAGAGATATTTAACATCCATAACCATTAGAATCTCCGTACCTTGAAGGAATAGTAGTCCCAATCCCACCTGGTCCCTTCTTTTGGTATAGGGCACTATGTTCGATTTGTTGGGACTTATATTTAAACTCGCCTCTGCCGTCCATTTTGTTACTATGTTCAGAGTCTGTTGCATGCGCTCTCTGGCCGTAGTATTGATTTTGCCTTGTGATATGATGACCAGATCGTCCGCATATCCTAAGACCTTATTAGTTAGTCCATTACAAGGTTCCATATCGGAGGAGGCAGGACTTCTCCTTGGGGACACCCTCTTGAAACCCGGGCTGATAATTTTCCACCCATCAAGGTTGAAAAGATCGTTCGGTCTTTCAGCTTACAGTCTATCCATCTGCAGCCTGTTTCGTCTGGAAATATTAAACCCATTCATATTTTTCTTCTTGGGTAAAAAGCATTTCTTTCTTTCAACAAAACATTTCTTTCCGTCATTACTATTAATCTCTCCCTTGAAAGCTGTATTTTTTCTCTTTCAATTCCCAATCGTTCTTCATAATATTCTTTCCTATCTTTTTTCATACTAGCCAGTGTCGAATTTCTGTTGACCACTGGGGTTTTTCTTTTTAATCTAGTTTCGTTTTTCATCAAGGGTTTGGTGGGTGTTCCAAAGGTCTTTTTTGAAGATGAAGGCTCTGATTCGATAACATCCTGGTTTGCAAACTCTTCCTCGGTCATATTCTGCACTGTGGTTGCAGAAAACAGTATTTCAGGTTTAACATTTCGCTTACCTTTAAATATTTCATCCATGTCTTCAGCATATTCAAAACATTTTCTGCTTTCCCCTGTTTTATTTATGCTATCGATTATTTTCGTATGCCCTTTCTAAAACTCTCCTTCGATTCTCACAGTTCCCTGGACTTACATTTGTTTTTAGAATTTGATTCAATTCATTTGCCAAAACCTCCCACAATTTTTTGAATGTTTTAATTGGGTAGGTGCCTACCTTGGGCTTATACTTTTTGTACGCATCCAAAAACAATTTTGTGTGGTTGTTTGACCAATTGAACTGAGTTGTAGTACCTAACATGCCCTGAGGTAGGGTATTCATGATATCTGATGGTGTATCTTAAATGACGGTGAACTCACCTTGAAAGAATAAAAACGTTATCAAGCTTTTCACATAACTAAGTCAACTCAATATGATTAAGTAATGTAGGTTCATCATATTAACCAAGCTCTCCATAATAATCATCTCTCATCACTTCTGCATTTAAGGTTTTGGCCATTTTAATTGGATACGGGAGAATAATAACTAATATGATAACTATTATAATTAAGCTTATGGGTAGTTAAAACACATAAAATAAAAACCATATAAGAACGCAATTTTGTAAACAAAAAACAAAATTTTGAAAATTTGTAGTTAATTTTAATTGAGGTTATATTCCTTTTTTGCCACAGATCATCTGACAGCTGATATATTTTCAAATGACAGTTGTCAACTGTTTCCACAAACTGTTTCGGATCGATCAGAAACAGACATGCGTGTTAACATTGGTTCGAAAACTGTCCTGTCTATTACTTGTTAGAGATTTTCTGTAAGAAGAAACCTTTTTTCTTGACTCTCCTTTTTCTGTTCAATCGTGAAAAGAAAGAACTATCACAGAGTGGTCAAAAAATATTCATTTTTCGAATATTGATATTTTAAATTTATTAATATCAATTTTAATTGTCATCAGTCCTGAAATACGAGTCAATTCACTTGATAAGTATGAACCAGTTATATTCGCTAACTTATCTTGAAACTTATAATTATTATGATATTCTAATTTCTTATGAAAAACGTTTTTGTGCCTTCTGCTGGTTTTTGTAAATATTCACGGTAATAACATCAATAGAAGTTATTATTAATGTAATAAAATATTATTCTAGTGTTCTATTGGCAAAGCAGGGAAAAAATCAACTCCCCCGTCTACAACGATGAAAATGGGAGGTTACACTTTGAAATATCGGAGTCACAATAATTCAGAAAACTTCATAGATTAAATAAGGTAAGTCCAGAGTAGTCATCTTAAAAAGGTTGCTATTATTAATATCAATAATCCATGTCTTTGAAATCAACTAGAACCCTCATTGCGCAGATTATTAAATGTATTATTATTTCTACAAATCCCAATAATAGTATATCATTCTCCATGGTGGTGAAGACTATTATTATTGACCGAGCACCAAGATTATTTCGCGAGTGGCTTTGCCCCGAGCGGAATGAGGTACGAGGTGTATGAATGTCTTACACCATGGTGTATATACAATTTTCCCCACTACTAGCCAAATTTGACACAAACATTGGAAATAATTCACAAGCTCACCACGAGAAGCGTTCACTCCGTCGTCAGACTGATATATATATATATATATATTATGAACGTACTCGTTATGCTATCAGTCATTTTTTATTGAGTGCGAATTTCAAACTAATGGTATTTTAATTCAAATAATTCCATCTTGATAGGTGATTTCAAGCAGCAAATATGTTAAAGACAATCTTCTGGGTATACAACATTATATTCTCTAGATTTTGAGATGCCCTGCGACAACATCCAATTTGGGATGAATAATAAAAGGGCTTAAAAATTTCTTCATTATTCACTTATAATTAAACACACATGGCTGAATTCTCAGTAAAATTCCTAATTACCACTGTAATGCAGTTTAACATGTATAATATTATGTAGTCAAGCAAAACTCTTTGTGTGATGGTATGCCTTTGCAATGGATGAATTTTTATCATATTACTGAATTTGTTTTTATTAACTAGTGTATTCATCCTGGAATGCATTATGGGAACGTGAAAAATTAGTTTTCATCAGTACATCCATTTTCCTGAGTCATGCAAACCTACACAGAGGAAAAAGTTTATTCGGCATTATCAAGAATAGGAATTTTGACAGTCACTGAGAATAACAGAAATGATTAAATAGATCCCTGAGATATAATTTATTTCCAAAGTATTCCGATCATATTCATTTTAGTTGACATAGGAATATGAAAAATGATAATCCACGATCTTACTTGAAATACCAATCAGAAGAGCGTGACTCCGTTCAAGGTTCCCTTGAAATGTTTTAAATCAACTGGTTGATATTGGAAGTATTCCTTTCGTCTCTTTTATTCAGTTGAATTTTGAAATTGCGTAAATCAGTGGTTGAGACATGATCTACCCAAGTAACACAACAATCATCAAAGTAGATTTAAAATCGACCTTTGTGTCACTCTTGAAGCTAATAGGCAATTGAAACCGTCCACTAAAACTTCTACATGTAGCATTCATTACGTAATCGCTGCCTAAAGGGAGCGCGCGGTTTGGCCTTAAAGTAGATTTGAGCTTATTAGCAATTCAACCCGTAGGCCTGAATAGCCATATATTGGCACCAAAAGAGCATTTTATTAGATTTGATTGCCAACATTGGCTGTCAAAGCAATATAAAGAAGCAGTCGTTTAGTCCAGAAATGGCTTTCAATGCTTTGAATGATCATGCGCAGTTGAACATTTCTCGTGAGAATGTAATGAAGTTTGGTTTTGGATAAATATTAGATTTATATTGGAAATTTATGCCATCAGTTATGTAGGTATCCACAAAAACAAACATCGTCAACTGTTATGGCAGAGATTTTTCCTTCAATATATTATGACAATTATTATTGTTTTTGAAACTGAAAACAGAGGGGCCAGTGATAACTGTGAGCAAAATATTATACTTTATAAATCAATTTATTTTATTATAAATTACGGTGTTGCCATATTCAATTTTTATCATTGAATTATATATACATTCAATTGAAATTGAAGTTTTTTAAAGTGTTTTTAGTTGGATTGATTGATAATATTATATTTGATGGATTAAATTGATTTATCTTTCCCAGATTTTATGAAATTTGTATCCCAGTTTGAAATCAAATATCCTGAACCAGATTATTTGCATATTCTATACTTGTACTATAAAAATAGTATCATATACCTATTATATACCTATCAATATATAGATATAAAAACTATGGCAACATTGCTCATTAACGTGAGCAAACGGTTCGGCCATGTCTTTATTGTATTTAATAAGCATTTTTCTATGCCAATACGAAGCTTTATGGAATTAAAAGCTAGATAGCTGTTTGTATTGCTTTGTGAAAGCTTTCAAGAATATAAAGTTGAAGAAAAAGAAGATTATTGTGAAGTTATGATTTGAGTAATAGATTGTTTTATAGGTCATATTTTATAATCATTTCCTAATGAAAAATGAACACCTTCAAATTTATTGAGACCTTAGAAAGTGGAGAAAATTTTGTGTGTTGTTCCTGAGGCATGGGATGGGAACAACAGCAACAACAAATTTTCCACCAAGACGTAGTGATATTAGCCTGTAAAGAAAGAGTCCCACGACAAGGACAATAAAGAGACGTAGTCCAAGAACCAGGAAGGTGATCTTCTGTGTCTATCGTTATTTCAGTGTAACTTTTAGCTGCGTTACTACTTATATTTACACGCCTGTAATACGCACCTGTTCGTCCAAATTTCCGTAGTTTTGTGATTTTCCATTTATTTTTAATCCAATCTTTTTCTTCATGATCTATAATGATTTCTGAAATATTATGAAACCTTTCAACTGGAATTGAGATTTACAATCGCATTGTGGTTAGCAATACAGTAAGAAATTTTTTGGAATTAATTTCCATTTAAAATCCAAATTAATTCCTA
This sequence comes from Galerucella pusilla, assembly GCA_910591695.1. Lineage (NCBI taxonomy): Eukaryota > Metazoa > Arthropoda > Insecta > Coleoptera > Chrysomelidae > Galerucella > Galerucella pusilla. The sequence continues at coordinate 5,186 of CAJUYI010004336.1, forward strand.
TACCATATCATTGCTTTTAAATGGCACTCATTGAAGCACTTATTGGTATTTTATGACCATACAAAATTCCAATTTCGCCATTCATTTTTTGGCATTTTTTAAAGCCAATATTTCTATTCTTTGGCTACTTTTAATGACTTATTAGCAATCATTGCTACTTGGCTGCAATATTTGGTCTCGAAAGAGATTGGACGTCTTTGAAAGAATGCTGAAATAATTCTATAAAATAATGCTAAGAATATGCCAAACTTTAGCATTTTTTCTGGATTATTTGCTTCGATCTAGCATTATTTGCTTGGCAAATGAAATGTGTTACTTGGGTAGAACTCTTATCATTTCTAACTGCATTTTTGAAAGGTCTAGCACTCTAACAAATATTGTTTGGAACTTTTATCGATGCACTTTTTCATTGTAGGACCTGAACGCACATAATCGATACTTATATCAGCAAGATGTAAAGTATTCACAAATATATAATGTCATAGACAGAAGACATTACTATTATTTCAGCACTTTGGAGTGAAATTGGAATTGTATTTTGATGAGTCACATTTCTCCTCTGGAAACTCCATTTTTCCAAGAAATAACCGTAACTTCAGATAAAGCTTATGCGTACAAACATCGTGAAGGAGTTTTTCAAAATCAGTTATCATGCCTACCCTCTATTCAATACACTTTATTTGCTCGTCATAGCTATCATGTTATGAAAATACATAATATGTCGAATGAAGATTATTTGATATTCTCCTTTTTGTATGGCTATGGGTTGTAGGGTGAATTATTGGAAAAGGAAACTTTAACTGACGTAAAGGAACGGATAAAAAAACCGAAATCCAATAAATAAAAGTAGGTACAAGAGGTAATAATACAACTAGAGATTCGAACAAGATATAATGAATATCAGGAGATTAGGAAAGGAACGGAAAATTCAACTAGAACAATTTGGATAGAAATGGCACATAAAAATACAAAAACTTGGCACGAAACTGGAAAAATTGTCTGAGCAAAGAATTTTGATATCAAAAAAGACGTCTTTTGGAAAATATGAGAATCGCTAGGAGTCAAGTCTCCAAAGATTCAGTTAAATAATATGAAATTTCAGTGAGTGGAAAGGAATTTGATCTCAAGGACCTGGAAGTATGTAAGCATCATATAAGTACGAAAACACTAACATAATTATTATAATTCTGAGAAGGCTCTAAACTAATGATTGGAACTGAATTAATTCCATATTTTTGAAAATAGACGTTTATTACTTCATATGTTATTTGACAGTTCTCTATGACATATATTATTTTATGATAAAATCAACAAGTCTGATGCAAAGGTCACAACAATTCTCCCCTCTTTATTAAAAACTATTTTACAATATAAAGAGACAACTTCTAAAACATATAAACATTCACATATACCGTTAACACACACTTGAATTTTCATTTTATACCATTACGTAGTCTTTGGACCAAACAGGTGGACGTTTTACTCTTATAGGTCGTAATGATGACGCATCAGGTGTTGGTTCACCTAAACAGCGTTCATTTAATGAATCTGTATTACTCTGAGGTACTGTTGGAAGCATTGGAACATTGAATGACTGAGTGGATCCAAACGTTACTTTCTTTTTCCTGACTAGTGTCGATTTCAATAATTGGTTGACATATTTTTTTAATGTTTTACCTGAGTCTAAAGCGAACAGATAATGGAGTTTTCCAAGATACCGAATCAAAATGTTTTGGACTTTGTCTTGAATAGGTGTATTGTCACCCATACTCGCTTTCAATCTATTCTTTGAAGTCTGCACGTTTCTTTCTGCGAGTCCATTTGTCGCCGGATGTCCTGGAGCTATACATCTTTGGAATATTCCATTGAATTCGCAGTATTCTTGGAATTCTTCACTTTTGAAAATTGATGTATTGTCCGAAACTATTTCCAATGGATACCCGTGTATTGCAAAAATACTTTTTAATAATCTAATCGTCGTTAAACTATTTGGAGCATCCTTCAATATCTTAACTTCTGCCCATTTTGATTTCGCATCTATGCATACTAAGAAATAGCATGATTCAAAAGGACCTGCATAATCAATGTGAATTCTTTCCTAATTACTCGTAGGTGAATCCTATGGATGAACAGGTGCCTTCTGCAGATTTGATCTTGTTAGCGCACAGTTTTGACAACTTTTGAGTAGTTGTTCGATGTCCCATTGACCAGGCCAATACACATAACGGCGTGCCAATTGCTTCATTTTTGTAATTCCCAGATATGTTTCATGTAGTTTTTCAAGTATACTGGATCTTAAGCTTCCTGGGATTACAATTCTATCCATCCCATCCTCGTCGCCAATTATTATAATTCTGAGAAGGTTCTAAACTAATGATTGGAACTGAATTAATTCCATATTTTTGAAAATGGACATTTATTACTTTATATGTTATTTGACAGTTCATTATGACATATATTATTTCATGATGAAATCAACAAGTCTAATGCAAAGGTCTCAACAAGAATATAGAGAAGTAGAAAGAAGAACAGTAAGCGATAGATCACCAACACAGGAACATTCTTCAAAAACCTGAAGCTTTTATATAAAATTACTCAAAAACGTCCACAATTAAAAACAAATCAGACACTGTGAATGGGAACAAAATAGAAATGAATGCAGTCAAAACACTAGATACAAATAGTGGGGGGTATTGGATAAGTCCAAATATTGAGAAAAAAACAACAACCATTTCAACTCAAGATTTGAAAATCTCAACAATGTCCTAAACAATATCCTAAACGGGTTTCAAATTATCGTGAAGAATTTTGCAAAAATTCGTTAGGCACTTGCAGCAAAGTTTATTATGCGTAACTCTAAGTCATTTAAATTTGCGGGTCTACTTTTGTATACTATATTTTCCAGATTACCCCACAGAATATCGAGAGGACTTGGATCAGGACTATGAGGTGGCCATTCAATAGCACCCTTACACCCTTTCCATCGACCTGGAAAAACTTGATCCAAATACTGGCGCACAATTCTACAATAATGTGCAGGTACACCGTCACCGTCTTGCTAAGACCATATGTCTTCAGCAAGAATTAGTGGGTTATTTGGATGGGGATGAAGTCTTGCAATAGCGGGTACAATACATACGTCTAATTGGATTACCTTCAATGGAGAAATGTCCAATTATATTACCGTTCATCATTTCTGTCCACACATTTATTTTTTGAGGATACTGCGTATGTACTTGCCTCATCCAACGGAGATTATTTCTAGAAGGGATACGATAGTTATGTCTATTTACTTTACCACTCAAGCAAAATGTTGCTTCATCTGAGAACAGTATTTCATTTATAAAATTTGGGTTTGCTATACCTACATCTGTTATGAATGTTTTCGCAAAATTCTGTTATACAATCTGCATCATCTTCAGTTAATTCGTGACAGGAGTGAAATTTATATGGTTTCATTTTCTAGGATTTCATTATGTTCAAGGGGAAGTCTGGCTTATGTTGCAATCAAGAGCTAACTGGGTAGTTAATGTTTGTGATAGTAACACATCCAACTTTACATTGTCAATTGCTGCAGATTTTGAATATATTTAAAACTTTCCCATAAGAACGCTGTTTGTCGCTACATATCCTCGCATTATCAAATTTCGATACGTTTTCCTCCACTCAGATACGCCATTACAAAAAAAACAATTGTAACAAATAACACAGATATTATGACACACCTATCACACTTATAGGTATATTACGGAATAATCAATTTATTTCACAATCAAAGGTTTGACAAAAGTCAAAAACGATAAATTATTTATTAGACCCTCAATTATTCTATAAAAATATGAATGGAAAGTTTTACTGTTTGCAGAAATTCACAAGGAAAAAACATCAAAATATACTGGGTGTTTTATTTAAAATGACAAAGTTGATATGCATTTTCGGCTTAACCGAAAATAGTACATTAGATTTGATAGCATGTTTTAATTCCTTGGATCTTCTTAGAAGGGGATGAGCAATTTCATTCAAAAATATTAAACCGTTCAGGAGATACTTAGGGTGTTCCATACTTTAAACTAACTCTGTAAAATAAAATATTAGAATGAAATATGAACAACTATTGTGGTATATCGCTAAACAGTTACTGTGATGAAGTATTTGCACTCATTTCACTGAATCATCTGTCCAGTTGGTGTGGAAATAATTTCATAGTTCTCGAAACACAATATGGCTTTCGATAAGACAGAGTTGATTTGAATAATATTTTCAGTTTAACCCCGATCTAGCAATTAACTCTTATACTACAGCGCAAAAAAGTGTCCGCTTTTTTCATAGATTTCAAAAAAGCATTCGACAGTATAAATCATAATTTTCTATTGTTGAAACTTCATAAATTTGGGATTAGCTCTAAGCACATTCGAACACTAAAAAATAATATAAAATAACGCAACATTCTCAATCCAGCAGCAGAACTTATAGCCAGAATATCATTTGAAACAGGCCTCAAGAGATATATATGAATTTCTTAATTAATGACCTAGGTTAACAATAAAAAAAATTATTAACCACTAGTATAGTTTGGCAAGTTTATCTGAAGCTATACGGGATCGGTAAGAGGCGAGGAAAAACATGGCGCCTATCTGTCAAACGTACAAATGGCGTACGGTACCTATTTTACCAAGTAAAACTGAAAATACAAAGGTAACTGACAATAACAACGCCACTGGATAAATCAATATCAGTCAACTGACGAAGTGAGAGGGAAGATCTTACGCACGCGCTTGCCAATAAGAAGTTAGCTGGTCGATACAAATCACCAATTATGTAATCGGGGGGTGTGGTCATTATGGTTTTCGTACAACGTTGCCAGAGCTTTTAGAAGCCCATAACAAATTTGGAAAAGTGTTCATCTTTAAATATTCATGAATTGAAAAAATAATGTTAATAGATTAAATCCAAGGAAACAAGTACATTATAAAATTAACGTTTAATCATATTTTCAATATTGTTGATGATAAAAAGACCCTTTTCTAATTATTATCACTACATAGTAAGCACTTCAGTTTTTCATAGTTTAACGTGGCAATATCGAATGTTTTCGACTGCATTCCTTTCACGGTTTCAGATAAACTTGCCAAAGTATAGATGAGTTTAACTCCTAAGTTGGCTAGAAAACGCAATAAATGTCAACTTCACAGCTAATGGAAAATAGTATATTATGCCAAGGTTATTATTATTGACCGGGCACCAAAATTATTTCGCGAGTGACTTTGCGACGCATATAAATGTCCCTACCACCGTGGTGTAAATACAAGTTTCACCACTACTATCCAAATTTGAGACAAAAACTGAAAATAATTGACATTATGCACTATTTAAATCTCGATTCTGATGCCAAAACATTACTTACCAATGGATCTTTAACAAGAAAACGGTGCATATGAATTTCTTTATTGCTGCTTCTCCAACTTAAACACAGCAATAATAGTATATGAGGTGGTGAAGACATGAAAATAATTAACATGATACACTTTTTCAATGCTAAAATATTACAGCGGTATTGCGGTCACAACACAACACCTTGAGTGTGAGTGTGAGTGCTATACTTATATACTACTGCACTCACGATAATAATTATAATAGTTATTTATGTACCAAGGCAGTAAAGTGATTCTTTTTCAGACGAGTCTGAAATTATGAGAATTATAAGAATAACAGGCGAGTCCAATAAAGACACTTTACTGACGTGGTGCATACAAAATTTTATCGTCAACTGCTAAGATTCCAGAATATAAGAGACTGAGGTATATTCCATCGCATTTTATCATGACAAAGTAAACGGCAACGTTGAGTGAATTATCATTCAACGACGGCACATAAAGAACAAATCTACTTATTATTTGTTATATTGGAATTGAAGTGACACCCTAAAGCATTATATAAAAGTTAATTTCTGTAGTCAGAGGAGTTCCAACAATAATAAATAAAGTGAATAAATCGCAAAAAAACTATTATGGAGCCGTAATGGAAAGAAGCGTGACACTGACAGATGATGATTTTAAAGTAATGTCAAAGTCAAAATACTTTACCTGCCGCAAATGCTACTATTATTCCTATAGTTTATAATCACCAATACCAAGTGTAACGAATTAACGAAACCAATTACACGATGTGAGGATGGAAGTAACATACGAACATACCGAAATGGAAATCGTTAACGAAAGTGACGAGGAAATAATTATTCCACATGAAATCAGTGAAGCTGCTAACTGTTATAATTGTGCAATTAATGTAGGTACATAAGTAATATTTATAGTATATATCCTATTATTTTTCAATATCCCATCTACTAACGGATGCAGAAAAAATATTGTACGTAACGCTACCTGGAGTTGATTTTACGGGACTCGCAGGCTTACAGGACTCGCCCTGGAAACTGCCTACTCATCACGTAAAATATCACTTCCGGCACTTGTTTCGTAAATAACTATTGTAACATTACCAAACGCTACAGCAGTGCGGTGAGAATATTACCGAACTGTTATTTTTTAATTGCTTAGTAACTGCCAACTATTCTAGAATGTTGAGCTTTGCGCATAGAAAACAGGTCAAAATAGGGTCACTTTTTCCACGATCGGAGAAAAACTACTATTTCTGGTATGAATAAGCTCTTTGCTATCACTGTTGAAAATTTGTATATTTAAATTTTTGTTTTTTGCCAAAACAGAAAATAAAACCCTTGGTCTAGTGGATATTCATTTGCAATTTGAATGTCGGCTAATTACGACGGTCGTCGTTTGACCAATCAATAATCGGCAATAAAAAACAATAGTTTGAACATAGTGCTTTTTTTTTCAATCGAAGACCCCCCTGCGTCCATTACAGCATAATTCGCTCCTGTTTAAAAAAAGCCTTCTGTCTTAGAGCGTAAGACCAACAAACCCCTAATTCCCCTTTTCTATGAAATTGTGTAAAGAACGTTAGCAGTCAGTCAGTTGATCTAGAAGGGAATGGTCGCTCTCTACATCGATGAAATGTCGATAGTATCGATTGCCATATTTTTTCTGTTATTGTGTTTTTAAAGTGTAATGTAAATTATGTCCTTTGTATAAATTGATCGCGATAGTAGTGTCTGCGAAAGGTCGTGAGTCAACAACTTTTAATTTACAATTTATAAACTTCATATGCCGGCATCCACAATGTTGCCCAATTGCTCCAACAAGCTCACTTGATTTTGTTCTATATCCCATTTGTTTGTAACTGCTACGAATCTAAGAGAGCACTTAACAAGAACTGTATTGTATATATTCTTTCTAGACCTCAGGAAGGGGAACTGTCCAGCTTGTTATTCACATTTTCACCCGCTGCCAAGTAGTGCACTTGTCTGGTTTTGTATGCCTTTTCCTTTGCTTGGCAGAACTTAATAATATTGGTATAAGGTATAACCGGAGGTGTGTACTTTCTAACCTACTCCGCAATCCTAATCAGGTGGTTTCTCCCAGACCTCTGATATTGTCAAATGTTTACAGTCTCTAGCTGCTTAACTAGAGTGGTCCTTCGAGAAATATTAGTTTTGACCCGCTCAAAACTATGTAAAGAAACCCGCCCAAAGCAAACAACTTTGGACTTGCTGGAGCCAGCAAGTGATAACTCCGTTTTCTCACAGATCATAAAAGTTGATTCCCGAAGTGAAAGGAGTTCCAACAATAATTTGCTATGAATAAATCGCAAAAAAATTATCATAGAACCGTGATAGGAAGAAGCGTGACACTGACAGATGATGATTTTCGAGTAATGTCAAAGTCAAAACATTTTACTGTACGATGAAATTAACTATTTGTTTACTTCCGAAAATTAATCTGATTATTTTTTTCACTTGTCAAAATCTGACATTTTGGTGGTTTTAACCAATAGCAATACATTATTCTAGCCAATCATTCGGTATTATACTGATAATTCTGCTTCCTCATCGATAATACCTTGTTTACATTGAAACGTCAAAATTTTACTTTGAATTTGTCATTATTGACAACTAAAAGTGCTTCAAAGTTTATTGAGAAATGAACACAAACCGATTCAGTGCCATCACCCAAGAGAATATTGAACATTCAGGTAATACAAAATGTTTAATTGTTGAAAAAAATAATCTTTCCAAATACAACTCGCTCTTCAAATTTTATCACATAATTTTTTATTTTCATCACTTAAACTTGTTTATTTGAGGCAAAAACATTCAAACAAACCGAATTTAGATAAAATCCCTCGTCCTAACGGACTCGTGATTTTATCAATCGGTTTGTTTTCATATTTTTGCCAAATAAATAAGTTTTCGTGGAAAACAAAAAATTATCGATAACATTTGAAGCACTCGTGGTATTACCTTTGATAATTGACGGCTTTACTAACGGTTGGCGATATGGTTGAAATATCCCCTCTTGGTGTGCTTTATCGTTTGTGACGTATATCTGGGTTTTCGGCATGTCGTTCATTTCATTTGCCATTTTGACATAATTACTAACCTTGAATTTGATTGTATTCAGCAAAATTCGAAAAGGTAAGGAGATTAATAATTACCATCTCCTTTTTCTAACTGGAGATACTTGAGAAATTTCAGGATGCTCATGGGTTTTCCGTGTTTCTAGGCATATTTTTGTATTATTCAAATGAATATAACAATAAGATTAATATTCACTTTTCATCAATAATAATTGACCGTGAACAACAAAGTACAGACCTGACGAGAACTGTCAGTGGGTCATTAGAAAAAGACGTGAGACACATTGTCGCTACGTAAGGTAGATCTGCATTCTATTTTGAATGAATAATTTCTTCCGATTTATAGGTCGCGCTTGCGTGTATTCTAAACATCAACTTATCAAATTTTTTACGTCAAAGATTAGGGTTAACGTTTGTAGCACATTTAAACTATTCATTAATCAGAATATAAATAACTGGGGTATATTTAATTGTATTTTATTATGACAAAAAGAACAGCAATTATAGGACAAATCTACCTATCATTTGTTATATTTAAATAGAACGTACACCCTGGAGCATGATAAAAAAAATTCCTGAAGTCAAAGATGTTCCAACAATAATTTGTTATAGATAAATCGCAAGAAAACAATTATCATATTATCAAGTCGTAATAGGGAGAAGCGTGACACTGAAAGATGATGATTTTCGAGTAATGTCGAAGTCAAAATACTTCACCTGCCGCATATGTCACTCTACCTGCCGCAAATGCGGCTGATGAAGTAAAGAAAGGTGAACTGTTTGTTTACTTTCGGAAATCAATCTGAAATCAATCATGACGGCTTTACTGACGGTTGGCGATAAAAAATCTGTGAGAATATGCCCAATGTACAAACCACCATTGCGATTACGACAGAAGGTATTCAGTACTACATCCGTTAACGGTGAGTATGTTTCGTATTGTTGATTCGCAATCCGCCATCCAATGATAGTTTCTTCTCTCCTGGCGGAAGTCCAGGGAGAGACAGTCAAAATTAGATCATGACCTCAGCCCTTATTCCTATTCTAATAATAATAATAATAATAATATCTTCTGGGAGCTGGAACTTTGTTTTATTACCAGTATCTCCAATGTGAGAATGGAGCCAGATAAGACATCACCAGCTGAGAGAGTTTGACAAATGTGATAAATATTCGGACTATTGGATGATCAATAAAAATGGTATTAAGTGAATTGATAGAAGAGCAGAAAATGCTATACGGGTCCCAGTGTTTCCACTACATGTTGAGGGCAACCAATAGGAACGTATTAGTGCGTGGTTGGTTGTGACTGTAACGTTTAGAAAAAGTGTTAAAATGAAACATAAGGAGAATAGGAAGTTGAAAGGGTTAGAAGGGCTAAGGGAGAGGTAGCGTATAAAAGGAGGAAATGTCGTATTAGGTAGTTGGAAGTTGATTTGTTTCACAGTACTGGCTAGCAGCAGAACTTAAACGGGGAAAATAGAGAAATAGGGAGAGAGAGTCTAAGGCAATATTGTGGAGAGAGAAGAATTGGTGAATGTGAATGAAGTCTAGCTTCGAGCGGATAAAGGCTCTGTGAACTTCCAGGAAAGCATAATTCCAATACTGTTCCAGAATAGAGAACAATTAGACAACAACATAAAAAAAGATTTTTTTATGGAGAAAATATGAAACAAATACTATATTAATGAAACGTTCATATATCGATTAAGACTCAGGGAAAAAAGAAATTTTCAATTTAATATCACACCCATTTATCAGAGATTGCAAAAGTTCAGACATCAAACAAAATTCAATGAGACGCCCGCTATTATGATTATGTTTTCATCTTGAACTAAAACTTATGTTAACGTGATAAACGTAATATGTTTTTAGTAATAATAACCCAAGCATATTGATAATTGTTCGAAAAAATTATATGACAAATTTCGAAAGCACCGACGCCCTAGGCGGAGGTCTGTTGCCTACAAGCAACAAGCTTGAGAAAGTTGTCATAAAATTTTTGAGCATTTATCAATGTCCGAGGGTTATTCGGATAGAAAATTTTTTGTTCAGTATAGCAACTAAATCGTGACATTTCGAAATATTAAATATTCGAATCTTCAAAATCGGCATAAATCAATATGTATCCATAGCAACGTAACGTGAAAATTGCCCATGGTCTGTTTTCAGTGTAATGTTGACATGATTGGCTGAGATTGTTCATATGATATAAAATGAGGAAATTTGATTGGTTTTTGGAATTGTCAAGAAATTTTCATTCTAACAACCCCAAACTACAATGAAGAGACTGAAAATAAAGAGAAATTACTAATCATTTTATACAGGTAAACAAACAATAGTTTCTCCTGATTTGTGTTCTGAATACCTCTCCGAAACTGATCAAATTGCTTCGAACAAACAGGAAAGAATTATGGTTAGGTGAATTATTGGTCTATTTGTCAAGTCAACATTCTCGCAATAGTATGGTTGGTCTGGTATACAGGGGAGTTGGTTATAACTATGGACCTCCTTGGTGATAATTCCACTCAGCTAGTATTGAAAATGTACGAAAAAATAGTTGAAAGTATTGTGAAGATCATTTTGAAATATAAATGAACAATAAATTTCACTGAAACCATCATTTACTGTTATAAATTTGATGTTATATTTTATACTTATGCTTCCAAAAGCAATAATAGATGCTTTGCTCAATTCAGTGGCCTCCATTTATGATCGCATTTTCCAGTGATTATTCAAAATAACTAGTTGATATCTGGGAAGCATTCAGTTCCACCACTTTATTCAATGGAAATATAGCAACTGATTTTCTGGCATCAATTGAAATCAGCCCAACCATATTAAGTTCTCTCTCTATCACCAGCAGCTATTCACTCGAGGTAAAAGAGTATTTTTGGTTTTGGTTCCGTCACAGATAGCTATGTTTGGCTGTGGGTGTATGATTGTTGAAATTGACCCATGAATCTCTATCACTCTCCAATATACTCAGAAGGATTGGAAGCGGCGATAGCAAAATTCAATAATCGTCCTGTATAAATATTCCAACTTTCACAAAGAAGGTTTTATCTTGGCTCCAAATTGAATTTTATGAGTCAGCTTACATTAGGTATGTTCTTTTCAGTTTTCAAACTGGTATGAAACAAAATTCTGCAAATTAGCCACGGAATATCACGGTACTATCCTAACAGTGCAGCATCAAAGACATTTCTGACGATGACCCGGCGAGAGTAAGCAGACATTTTTAGGGTATTGGAATCAGACAAGGCTGAGAACAGGAAATAGGACATTAGAGTATATCCTGTTCGATTGCTTGGCTTATCATTCACTCGTATATCCATGTTCGTCTACTTTGGGGCAATACCAGCCATGCTTTGAGAAGTCGCTCTTGGGGACATTATCCACTATGTTAAGACCATAGGCTAATTGACGTACTGAAAGTGACTTCCAGGAAGATGCGATAAGGACATACTTTTGTCTGGTGTTGTGAGGCTGCTCCACCCTTCCAGACCATCATAACAGATGACAGGCTGAGCCAGATGTTTGCACCCAAAACTAAAGTGATGATACATGACTTAATTATACTACTTCATTCGAAATTCATGCCTTCCTACCTTCATTAACGAGCTATAAGTCTTCAAAGTTTTTCTCCCGAGTCAGTCTGACAAACTCTCCCATAACATTTCAGCCGAATGGCTCATTGCATATTTTCTCTCGCTTTCTCATAACTTTCAATCCAGCATTTTTGTCCCCTGCACCAGTTTGTACACGTTTATGGTTGCTGTGTGTCTTCCCATGATCAAGTGCTCGGCTATCGTCTTTTATTCTTCGATGCAGCCCCATACCGATGTAAACGTCATTTTCCGGCTCAAAACTATAATAACTACCGATAAAAGGCTATTGGAAAAATGTCCAACAATTTTGAAAGGTTAACAGTTTCGAGAAAAAAATATTCAACCGCTCACAGTGTTTGAGCTAATTGGAAATGTCTATAATGTCTCCTCAAGATACACTCGATTGTCCCTTTGTTGATAATATTCAAGTTTTGGTTTTAAGTTGCTTTCATTTGTAGCAACCTGTAGAAGTCGATTTGTTTTTGCGTTGTTTTGTTATATACTTGTTATTATTCGATTTAGTAATTGGTTTTTTGTTTTGATTTTAAATCAAAAATTCCTTCAGCTTGAAGATTTTCAAAATCCCCTTGTGTAATAAAGACCTTTTACAGAATTAGGCTTTAATTCACATAACTTGACAGACAGATAAAATATTGACAGTTTAAAAATATACAACAGAATTGACAAACATTAATAACAATTAAAAAAACCATACACTATGCATGATTAATAAACTAATTATTATATCATTCACCCGGTACTATTTTTTTTAATGATATGTTAAATACTGCGGTTTCTGTTTACTTCTAGTGGATCTACGCAATGACTGATTTTGATCCAAAAAATCTTGATTGCCAGAAGTGCAAGGCTCATTGGTAGAATTCTGCTCTTTAAAGTTTTCATCGTTTATTATTGAAGCTTTTTCACTTTCTTCCATATTCGGTTGGTAGTCGTCTTCGTCTCGATTGTTCGTTATTAAATTTTCTTCATTATCTTCTGCCAATCGTAAATCGCCTCGAGGCGCTAAATGCTTCGTCGCAACTGTAGTTTCTCTTCCATTATTATATCGTATTAGTGCGTAATCAGGATTTACTTCTAATAGCTCTACTTCTTCAACAAGCGGATCGAACTTACTTCTACGTACAAACTTTTTAAGTAAAACGTTATCGGAATTTTTGAGCCAGGAAGGAATAGAAGTTCCACTCGTGGATCGACGTTGATATGTAAATAAACGTTCATGTGGAGTATGATTAGTTGATGTGCATAATAAACTTCGAATAGAATGTAGAGCATCGGGTAGAACCAATTCCCATTGATTTGTCTCAAGTTTTCGGGATTCAAGAGAAAGGCTGACAGCTTTCCAAATAATGCCGTTGTATTTTTCAACTTGACCATTTCCTTGGGGATTATATGGTGTTGTTCGACTTGAAGCAATACCCTTGGAATGTAGGTAAGTTATGAATTCTTGTGATGTGAAGCTTGTTCCACGATCGGAATGTATGTAATTAGGCATTCCAAACAAACAAAACAAGTGGTTGAGGTGCTCTATTGCAGTTTGACTAGAATTATCTGAACAGGGGAACGCCCATGGGAGTAGATATAGCTATACGGTTTCTGGGACACTACTTCAAAAATCTC
>CAJUYI010004337.1:0-18924 GCA_910591695.1 Galerucella pusilla
TTCATTGAAAATTGAATAATTTATAAAACCTCAAACAGCGGGTGAAGCGCGGCGTCTTAAGCGTTAAGCGCGCTCGGGACCACGATGTTCATCGGCGTCTGCCTCGGTGTAATCATCCGTTTTTTTGTCTGCCATTTTGGATTTAGTTTTAATTAATGTTAAATAATTATTTAGCGTAACTTTTAATCATGAGGCTTATAATTTTTTTTTCACAAAAAAAACACCACTTTGTTGCCGTCTGACCATTTTACTTCCATGAAAATGTCTGCCAATAATTTACACATTTCCTAACAACAAATCCTACATATTGACACAACTTTTATCCGTGAGTCTTATCATTTGTTTTCTGTCAAAAATTATCGATTTTGGTCGGCTATTACGTACTTAATCTTCCTAACCACGCAGACAGACTGGGTGCTTAGTGTTTGAGAACTTTAATCGAACTTATCCAGCTAGTCAAATATCATGTACCTTATACATTGTTTTTTCTGTAGCCAGCTCTTAGACTAATAATAGAAATAACAAAAATTCATACATAAATAATCAAAACAAAAGTTAAGAAAATTAATAAATTTCCAAAATACAAAGCAAAATCAGTATTTATAAAAAACAAAAGGAAATGTATCAAAAACCTTTAATAATATCATGAAAATACCAGAAAAAAAGATTTGGATATGAATGAATTACTTAAACAATTTTACTATATTTATTGATATATTGAAATGACATTCATTGATTGACATTAATTTTATTAAAAAATAGAGGAAGCTTAATCAATTATTCATCCTATTCTCTACTTACCGAAATATATTACTTCCCAGACGCATTTTCAATAAAAAAAAAACAATCAGGAAGTCAACAAAAATTTTTAAACAATACCTAACACAAAGTCAAAACCAAACACACAATGTCATTTTCTTAGCTTTTCATCCGAAATTCAAAATCCTGAGTACTTTTTATCATTCTCAATTCTTAAAGAAATCGCGTGAATTTTAATTGTTGTCAAAAACATTGTCACATGTGCGTTTTGGAGTACCAAGCGTGCGCCAAATCGTATTAGCGGTTCGAAGAGCGGGTAGAGACTAACTCGATGATGTAGACAGGAGACTTTGAAAAGTCGATGCTCGGATAAACATAACATTGGTCTAGTTGATTTTTTTTGTTAATTAGAAATAATAGAAGTGTTCGGAAAATGTAAATTTCTTCTCAATTCACCAACGATGCTTAGGTAGAGAAGCTGGGAGAGATGATAACGCAGAAAATAGTTTTAAAATATACAAAAATGGGTTAGATACAAAATTAATGAATTTTAGGATGAGGGATCTAATAGTATATTACGTAACGTGTGTGGTAAGGAGCATTTTACGCACGAATGGAAAAGTTACGCACGATGCCGCGTAGCGGCGAGTGCGTAATTCCGTGAGTGCGTAAAATGCTCTACAACACGAGTTACGTACCATACTTTACCTACGACCTACTTGTACTTGTATTTTTCATAAGAAGCACAAGAAATAACAGTTACATAATTAGAGGTGCTTGGTAAACTCCATCTCTATTACTCTATTACCAATGAAAGAAGCACAGTAAAGAACTAACGTTTAATCATTATTATTATATTGTTGATAATCGAAAGTCCATTTTTCAATTATAATCAATACATATACAATACATAGCCCTTTGTGCTTTTCACAGTTAAACGTGGCCATATCTAATGTTTTCAAATAGTAAATTTTGAATAAAATGGAGACGTCTATTGACAGTTGCTAAGATGTTGCTAGGGAAGCCGTGCGATTTACTTTACAGCTGTGCGTTTTTTTTACAGTGCGTAATAGCTGTCATTACATTGGTACCGACTGTGTGTTATTGACTGATTACAATGGGGGTCGTAGGTAAAAGAAAATACTTGTTATGCTCACAAAAAAATGTAGGTAACGATTTGCAGAAAAACCAACAGAAATAAATGAATTTATGTGAGACACTTTTTTGAATTTCAAAAAATACTGGGTGTCCCAGAACCTTTTTAAATATCTCTGATCCCAAAGAGACAGAAAGGGGTGGTTTTAGCTGAATGTTATTTAGTTTATTCCAGTAAAAACAAAAAACAGATTTTTCAAGACAAAATAATTTCAGGAATTATTATTTGTTGTATAAATGTTATTAACTAATAAAATTGCTTAAGCAATTACCATAAAATCCAAAACACAAATGTCGGCTACAATGTTGCCAATTTTAATAAGCCTTGTTGTCATGAAAATTTTACGATTTTATTGACAAAGCGATATAATTTGAAATATGAATAAAATATGAAATTCACAAAAAAGATATAGTAGTTTACCTAACTAGTGCGGAAAGTGATACTTTTCCGCACGCTATTGCAGATATCCGAACGACGTTTTAGCGGAGTTCGGCCTGTAATCGCGTGCGGAAAAGTCACTTTACGCACGTGTTGGATACACTATTTTTTTCTACTAGCATAAGGAAAAGAACCCAAAAGTTAATATGAAGAAACATTTATTATTAAATACATATCAACAAATTCATTATTTTCATTTGATATTCATTTCATGAGGCTTATACCATGAACATTAAAAATTTTTGATTTTCTACGTTTCTTTTTATTAAAAATTATAGCAGAATTTTAATGAATTTCTTAAATTTTCAGTCATTTGATAAATTACAACCTACAAATATATATTTTAAATATTCAAATGTCAGTATACTACCCAAAAACTTGACAAATTCACTTTTCCGCACTAGTGTGGAAATGTGACAATTTCCGCACGCTAGTAAAAAAAAGATATTATAGTGATGTCTATACTCCACTTATACTAGGTACTAAAGGTGGATGATTTAATCATTTTTTTATATTGAAGGGGAAAGGATTTTTTACCAGGTCAGAGACCATTGCATTGATAATGCATTGATAAGTATTGATAATGAATAATATCAAAATTATTCCTTTCTTCCTTTATCCTCTACAGTTTAACGACTAAATCCATATTTCTTGAACTGGTGGCGCCAAAATGGTGAAACATTACTTCTAACTATACTTATTTGTGACAATTTTGTAAGAATTGCAGAAAATAAAAAAGGACTTATTCCGTGTGTAAAAAAAAAGTAATAGGTATAATCAATTATTAAGAAACATCCTGTACATCTTCAAATTCCAAAAAAATTACTAATTTTTCAATTAAATTTTATCTTACGTGAAATTAAAATATACAGGCTGTTTTTTAAGAAAATTGAAGAAATGTGAATTTCAAAAAGACTATTTTTCAAAGACCAAAGGTCTCCGATCAAAATATACAGAGTATTCCATTAAACAATTGGAGAAAGTTAAGTTTGAAAAAGACTGCTTCTTCAATCAAATAACTCACTATTTTTCCCATGTTGCTACAAAAATTTCCAGAAAGAGACAGAGGCCAGCTAAATATCCAAATATACAGAATGTGCTTCTTTAACGAAATAACGAATTTTAAAAAGTCAGTGTTTTCAATAACCAAAAACTCGCCCATTTTTCTATTAAACTATAATCGATAAAACATTTTCTGAAAGAGGAAGAGTACGGCACATATGTAAGATTAAAATATACAGAGTATTCCTTTGAAAAATTGACGAAGAAAAAAAAAACTCACTAATTTTTCTATTGAACAGCGACCAGTTTACATTTTAAAAAAGAAGAAGGGTTTACTTATCACGTCCGATCAAAATACACAGAGTATTCCATTAAAAAATTGGAGAAAGTTGAGTTTGAAAAAGACTGCTTCTTTAACCAAATAACTCACTATTTTTCCCATGTTACTACAAACATTTTCAGAAAGAGACAGAGGCCAGCGAAATATCCAAATATACAAAGTCAATGTTTTCAAAAACCAAAAACTTGCCCAATTTTTTATTAATCTATAAGCGATATGGCGATAACACATTTTCTGAAAGAAAAAGAGTTCGACTTTTACGTAAAATGAAAATATACGGAGTGTTCTTTGGAAAATTGACGAAATTTTAATTTCAAAAACACTATTTTTCAAAGACCAAAAAACTCACTAATTTTTCTATTCAACAGCGACCAGTTCACATTTTAAAGAAGAAGAAGGGTTATCTTCTCACGTCTGATCGAAATATACAAAGTATTCCATTGAAAATTTTGAGACAGTCAAGTTTAAAAAAGACTTTTTTTTAACCAAATAACTCACTATTTTTCCCATGTTACTAGATACAAACATTTTCAGAAAAAGACCAGCGAAATATCCAAATATACAGAGTGTTTCTTTAACGAAATAAAGAATTTTAAAAAGTCAATTAATAACCAAAAACTCGCCCATTTTTCTATCAAACTATAACCGATAACACATTTTCTGAAAGAGGAAGAGCTCGGCTCTTACGTAAGATTAAAATATACAGAGTGTTCTTTGAAAAATGGACGAGGTTTCAAAAATATCATTTTTTCATTTTGTATTAAACCCCAACCAGTTTACAATTTGGGAAAGAGCAAGAGTTTAGATCTCAAGTAGGATCAAAATATACAGGGTGTTCCATAAAAAAATAGAGAAGGTTGAGCTTTAAAAAGGATTTTTTCAAACCCAAGTGATTCACTAATTTTTCCATAAAACTTTAAACATTTTCGAAAAAAAAGAGTTTAACTTTCTTATGGGATCAAAATATAGGTATTGACTAAATTTAAATTTCAGTCTATTTTCTCAAAAACCAAAACTTTTAAAAGAAGAAGTGTTCGGTTCTGACGTGATTCAAAAATAAAGAGGGTGCTCCTTTAAAAAGTTTAAGAGAGTTAAGTTTGAAAAAGAGTTTGTTTTTCAACCAATTAACTCACAAATTTCCATATATTTGCATTTAAGAATAGATTATCTTCATAAAACACTCTGTATACGGCTTTACCGAATGAAAATGTAAACAGAATAAAACTTAATGTAAAAAGAAATTGTTCAGTCAAAATTGCGAAGATTCTTAAGATTGGAATGAAATGAATTTCTCCCAAAAACTGAAAATCTGCTTACAGACAGCTGGTATCAAAAATCTGAATTATAAATATCATAACCACTCCAATTTAGCCTCCAATTTCTTATTGATACCTCCCAATGCGATAAAAAAAATACTGTCATAATACGACTTTGTCAACAGGAAGCTATGCAAAGCAAAATTTGCATAGACATTCATCATTGTTCACTAACGTACCACTGCACTGTGAATATTACTAAAAAATCGATTTGCTGCAATTGCATCTTTATTAGATCGTTCCCAATTAATAATTGAATTTAATGACTTTTTGATGAAAAC
This sequence comes from Galerucella pusilla, assembly GCA_910591695.1. Lineage (NCBI taxonomy): Eukaryota > Metazoa > Arthropoda > Insecta > Coleoptera > Chrysomelidae > Galerucella > Galerucella pusilla. The sequence goes on from CAJUYI010004337.1 coordinate 5,293, forward strand.
AAATCAAAAGCTCTTATTATAAATTTCAATTTTCTTTTTCATTTAAACCTCATATGTGAGATTGATTAATTTGACAAATTAGAATTAAAAAACGTAGTTATTTGTTCCTCCCTGTATATATTTACCGAGAATGTTTATAAAATTTGTTATGGACTGATATATTACGGTTTGGGGTAATAGAATGTTGAAGTATTCTAAAAATACACGAACATTAATCTCCAATAACACGAAGTCAATTTTCAAACTGAATACACACACTAAAATCACGTACAATATAAATTACATCAAACAGAATGCACGCTGTATTTACTGTCACCCATCCTTCTTTCGACAGCAATTTTAAAATACAAATTTATTGCTATAATACAATTTAGACAAGCTACAAAGAAAGTCTCTCTTCACCAAATACTTTAATTTTAAGTGGTTTTTCCTCATTTTTGTCTTTCTTATGGTTTTTAAGAATATTATTTGTATAATCCAATCCTCTTATTTTCCTTATAGCAATTCATTGTAGCTCGAGCCATCTATACCTACTTCAAAAAAGCAGCATACCCGTATGTGTACACATAAAATGTTTTCTTCTTCTAGCTCAACAGTATATTTCTAGATGTCGCTAGTCGGTAAAGTTGAAATTAATGACAGTAGACACTAGACAGTGACAATGTGATAATTTTTGAGGTTGAAGTAAACTAGTATTACATTTTTCATTATTTAGATTATATTAAAGCCAATGTTTTATATTTTATTGAAAAAATGATAGAATCGTGTCCGAAAAAACGCATGCTACTTGGTATCACAATATTAGGAATGTAAGTGTAAAGATTACAATATAAATATTATATAGGATAGGACTAAACAAAGATTTTCTTCAAGATTGACCATATTGGTATTAATTATTGAATCCCATTGGACGGAATCAGCCAAACGTTCTAGAAAATCAAATTTCGTTGTTGAACAAAACTCTACCTGCTGGGAAGCTGGCCACTACGAAATTATTAAAGAATGCGAACCCTGTACAGGTAATTCAATCAATCAATTCAGTTTCAACATTTGAATTCTTATATTTAAACGAGCTAATTTTGATGTAATGAGTAAAATGATAAAGGGATATGTGTTGGAAGGATGTTACTGATCAAACTGATATTCATAGGTACAGCAGTTAGCATTTTTTGTAATAAAATTGATACCATTTGTGAAGTTACTGTACCAAAATAAAAGATTTTCAAGAACTAAGAAATTTCCGATATGGTTAACTCCTGATATTAAAAACTTAGTAAAAGAAAGAAATGAATATTTAAAGAAAATATATGTTTCAAAGTATTACTATAACACATTTTTAGAAATTGGCGAAAACTTAAATCACTAACATATTTTGAGTATGGAAAAGGAAAATATTTAAAAGCATTCAGGAAATTATTAGAATTGATATAAATCCTTTTTGGACATATATACTTATAATAAGAAAAGTGAAGCAAATAAACAAATGTTACTTTCAAGGGAAATACAGTATTGAATGGTGAAACAGCTAAGTTCACAGTGAGGTTCACAGAATATTTTTCAACTTCACACAATGTAGAAACATCTAATTATGTTTAACCAAACTTCCTGAATATAATAAACCATCAAAATAGTCAACCAATTATAACTGAAAGGGATTATGATATAGCTGTAAAAAAAGCAACCTAAGTGGATGGACACTCCAATATATAAGCCCAGTGACAAGAGTAATGTTGAAAACTACAGGGGAATATCAATTTTGTGTTTGCTTCCTAAGCTCATAGAGCAGATTTAGCATTTTTTCTTTACAATCATTTTAGGAATATGCTAGTAGAGGAACGTTTCATCAATAAAAACTCAATATTATTTTCTGAATTGGTGAATCAAGCTTTTGGAAACAGAGCAGTTGAATGTTGAATTTTGTCATCTTCTCACTAATAGAATAATTTACATCTGTTTGATCTAAATGTTTAATAGATTGTACATATATTTTTATTTTCATAGTTTTTGTAATTTTATATTATGTAACATGTAACAGGGTTGTAAAACCTGTTTGAACTTAAATAAATAAATGAATATTTGTTTTCAGACTTTGAGATAAACAGTAAATCTATAGGAGTGTGCATTCATAGCCATTATAAAGAAGTCCTGAAATGTTCCAATGGTGAAACTGTTACTAGAAGTTGTGATAAAGCTGTGTATTACGATGAAATAGCATTCTGGAGATTTGAAGGATTTATGTTTGCAATTGGAGTAATATCTACAGTTTGTGTTATATCAAGAAAAAGAGTCTTGAATAAGAGAATTTTGCAGAGGGTTCAAAGGCAGCTTGCAAATTGTGTTTAAAAAGGTACTAAATTTTATAATTTGGTGAATATGTATAACCTGGAGTTCAAAACTGGTCTTGGTCTTGGTTCTTGGTTTTTTCTTGTATTATCAATGATATCAATAAATAATATGTCTTTTGATATCATGGCGAAAAACAACATAATAAAAATAATAACCCACATTAAAACAATATTCCATGCATTTTCAGTTGCAGTCTTGGTTCTACATAATTACCGATAATTCTTCCGTTGATTCTAACGATTATTTTTTCTAGATGACTTCCAATCATCTTTTCATCAGTACCTACTTAGACCCTTCAAACAAATATTGGGTTGATGTAGAAACTTTGATCATCCTGTTTATTTTCAAATTAGTGAGATCCAAAGAAGTTACTTTAGTGGTGAAAACAGTCACTGAAAAACCGACACCTTCAATCAAAATTTCTCTTGACAACATAAACTTTGAATCTTCTGCGATACCAGAAAGAGCAAAGTTTGTTATTTGGCCAGCACTAGTTTCAGCTCGTAAAGTTACAGCTGGTGTATGCTCGGTGGCTAGAAGCTTAATCAAATTGAGTGATTCAAAAGAAGTTCGAGATTTACTTGGTTTTAGAGAAGCTTGTCTTTTCTCATGCTCTGAAACTTCCATATGGACCCGCTTTTGTGAAATCGATATTATTAAAACGACAAAGGATGTATTAGAAAATAAAAATACAAGTGGAGAGGTATTTTTTATACCCTCGGATATGCTTAGATTTGAGCATCATCTATCAACTCCAGTAAGAATTCATAACATTTATAAAATAGCAAGGATTACAAATAAGGATAAGAGTATTAAATCGGGTGTATCTACAGAAGGATTGAATGTAATACATTGTTTTAGTGAAGGACCAAAAATGACTTTATCTGATGTGATTCTATACCAATGTTATGAAGTGTTATTAAAAAATTCCCCAGTATATTTATTTCAAGATAAAATGCTGTTAACTATGAGTTGGTTTAAAAAAATGGAAAATTCTTTTATATATGAATCAAAGTTCAAACTAACTGAAGAACATTTCAATGTTACCGAAGTAATTGAGTCCGAATTTATTAAAGAAAGTTTATATACTTCTGATCCTGCTAGATATAAACCAGAAAAAAGGATGTTTACAAAACAGAATAATCTGGAATTTGCATTCGAACTACTAGAAAATATTAAATTTGACAATGATAGAGAAACTTTTGGGAAAGAAATACATTTTGATTGGGATGAAGTACCTTCAGAAGCAAATCCTAAAGGAGGAGCTTTGCCGAAAAAAAGAGCAAATAGAAAATGTGAACAGTTGGAAAATTTGGCAAAAGCGGTTATTAAAATAGCAAAAACTGAGAATTATAGAATAGTAGACTTTTGTAGCGGAAGCGGACATTTAGGAATCCTTCTAGCTACTTTACTACGAAATTGTGAAATCATACTAGTAGAAAACAAAGAAAGATCGTTATTAAGAGCCGAAGAGAGAATAGAAAAATTAGGATTATCAAATATTTTAATCATACAGTCCAATTTGGACTATTTCAACGGCGATTTTAATATCGGTGTGGCTCTACACGCCTGCGGCGTAGCTACTGATTTGGTAATTCAAAATTGTATAAACAAAAAAGCTCATTTAGTTGTTTGTCCATGTTGTTATGGTGGTGTAAGAAACTGCCACCATTTGACTTACCCTCGTAGCGAACAATTTCAAATTTCGGAATTGGGTTTGAAAAATTATTTGAATATTGCTCACGCTGCCGACCAGACTCATGATGATGAGAATTTGAAAACTAAACAGGGGTATTTTTGTATGGATATTATCGATACTGACAGAAAATTTTATATAGAAAGCGCCGGGTATGAAGGGTTTTTGGGGAAATTGTTGCCTACAAATTGTACTAATAAAAATAACTTGCTGGTGGGTATTTTGAGAAATGATTCATTGTAAATTTATAAGAAAAATAATGATACTATCAAACCGGGACGTAGTTTGGTAATGTGGGGGAATTTTTTTAAGTGAAATTTTCATCAGACTGTTGAAATTTGTGGCAAGTATTCATAATATGGTCAAAAATGGATGGTGTTTTTCTTAATTTGCCAGGTTTTCTTCTTTTTTTTGTTCAAAATGTTTTTCAACAGCTTCAGACAAACACCTCTTATCTTGTATCATAGATTCATTTCTTCCATGTACAACACATACCTACCCAAAGATGGACAGGGAAAATCTTGTGAAACGATTTGATTCGGCAAAAGTGACTAATTCTGGTCATTTAAATTTGTTATATTAGCTGCAATGAATTTATGTAAGAATCTTCTCAACACTTGTAAATATGAATTTAGTGATTTTTCTTACTTTTATAATAATCTTGTTTTATACTGTAAATAAATTGTTTTTGTTGATCAAATTTGTTTTATTTCGATGTCCTCACAGAAATTCATCAAAAATGAACGAAATTGGCAAGCTGAAACCAAAATGTTGATTGACGTTGAGCGCCATGAAACAAATAATGAGATTGAATTTCGTTGAAAAAATGATGGTAATTATTGCAGGTTCTTGCCTATAACTAACCAATTAAATTTGGAGGTAAACTAAACCAGTTCGCAGGGCTTTGTTACCTTATTAATCTTAAGAAAAACAACTCTTGGCATAACTAGAAAAACAGAAAAAGCTATTTTAGGGCGCTTTTAATCTGTTTAAAAAAAGAACTTAAAGTTTCTGTATAATAAATAAAACTAAGAGAGTAAAACAATGTATTAATATAATTACGGTTTTTAAGTTTACACAAAAAAGGGTTAGTAGCAAATGAAAAAATACTTAAAAGTACAATTCTTTGAAGATGAAGATGACGTTGATAATGAAGATGGTGTTGATGATGAAGATGTCGATTGTCTACAGGAACCGGTATTTAGAAAGCTTCCTGTTAATCAGGAACTGTTTGTCCCACAGGTACCTACTTGTCTGTCACACAGGAACTGTGACCCAGAAACTTGTCTGTCACTCAGGAACTTGTGACCCAGAAACTTGTCTGTCACACAGGAACTTGTGACCCAGAAACAGTCAGACTTTCCAGGAACTGTATAGGAACTCCAAAAACTGTGCAGTAATCCAGATTCTTAAGGTAAAACGGCATCTTTTGTTTTTAAACAGGTAGAAAAAATTTAATCAATAAATTACTGCACAGTTCCACTTGTGCTGCTTTGTCGACAGACGATGCCGGAACCTTTCTCATTCTTACTTAAAGACAGTTCAAAATTTTAAATTTCGCGGTAAAATATCTTAAATATTGATTTTTGGTCTACTAGTTTATTCCACCACAAATCACAAAAGTGAAATAATTTATTAAATATTTGAAAAGCAATATTTTCAGGAAATATAAATATATGGACTATTCCACCAAAAAACAAAATTCTGAAGAAATTCAATGGTAAATCTAAAAGCTGAAAGGCTGAACGCAAAGTTCACGTTTCAAAGCCTGCTACTTATACATTGGATGTACTATCAACACATAGTTTTTTCTACGTCTTTCTATAGAAAACTAACAAACACTACTCAGTAGAGCAGATAAAGTGATTTGGTACACAGACGAAGAATGAGCTAGGCACCGGAGCAGGCAGCATATACAGCAAGTCGAGAAAATATGAAGGAATCGTCCCGTTTGGAAAATACGCCTCGGTATTCCAAGCAGAGGTCTATGCCATACTTGCATGAGACCCTACATCAACAGGCTGATCAGGATTTACAGTGACAGTCAAGCTGCCCTTAAAGCACTTCAGAGCTCTCGTCTGGTATGGGAATGCGGCGAAGATCTTAGAAGACTGGCGACTCGGAACAGTGTAGCACTGGAGTTGGTCCCAGGTCACAAAGGAATCGCTGGCAATGAAAAAGCTGACGAACCAGCTGGGGGCATTCACAGATGCTCAACTAGGTCATGGTTAAATGGGTGGGTACAAGAACAACACAATAAAAACTGGAAGAATACGCCGAGGCAAACACATAGGAAGAAATTCATTAAAGAACCATCAGAAAAAGTAGCGAAAGAACTGCTCTTAATGAGCAGAAACAAACTACGAACCATAACGGGGCTACTCACGGGACACTTTCCTACAAAGAAGGAACTGAACAAAATAGGGCTGTACAACGGATACCTTTTACATGCAGAAGATGCAAAAAGGACACCGAAACAGCTCTGCATATGCTATGCAACTGTGAGACGCTGTACCACAGAAACTGTATGGTAGACTCCAAATGACTCCAGAAGACTTCTACAACCAACCAGCAAAGAACCTGTATGAGTTAATACAGGGAACGGATTAGCTGAATAGGCTGTAATCAGAACACTAGGAGGATCCACAATAAGGGTAAGCTTTTTTTTTTTTAACCAAACCATTTCAATGCCGCTGTGAGAGTAAAACTTTGTGACCCATTGGTTAACTAATTTATTTTTTCAACACCATTAGAGCCATTTTTGCTTTGAATATAATCTTTTTTGCGCGATCGATCTTTTTTGTTTATTTACACATTTACAGCATCGGTTGTCAGGACGGTAGATTGTGTTTACTGGTTTCTAAGTCTTACACGTCGGTAAGTAAATTACTTACCGACGTCTTAGCCCTTCATACATTAAAGTGGTCCTAAATAATATATTAGGGTCAGGTGGGGTAAGTGCGGAGTAAAATTTATAAAAGTTAACTTTCTCAAAGTCGTATTTTTTTATGTTATGTGGGAATGAGTTATGCTTTCCATGACAATATAATTAGCGTGTTCGCAGTACATTTCTAAAGGAAAAAACTCGAAAAATTGATATATTGAATAATTTCAGGGAATTTTGAAAAAAATCAACAGTGGTACGCTCTTGCCCCATTGAATGAGGCAAGTGCGTAAACTGATATAAATAAGTATATGCGATTGTATTAGTTTACTTTGGGGGCAAGACCGGAATCTTTATATCTTTAGGAACAAAACGGTGAATTTTTTTTTTATTTTATTAAAAAAGTTACCTACCTACAGCGTTTTAAATTTTTTTTAATACAAAACTAAATCATTTTTTCCTTAAAGAACAAGTAAAAAATACTCACTCAACTACTCACAAAAATCACTCAACCTTATAACTTGAAAATGTTACTTGGAATTGAATTTCTCCCCTCCGACCCATGATGGGCGGTGGTAAGACAGAAATAATATCTTCTCGCAATATTTCACTTCTATCTTCAACTTGCGGATATTGAAACAATGTTAAATACTTAGTTTCAGTCACTTTTCCCACAAACTTCACAACAGGTTCATCTTTAAAATCAGTGATTTGTCCTACAAAAAACTTTTTTGTTTTCTTTGTACAAAACCTCACGACAACCCAGTCGCTTATTTTTGGTTCATCAGGAAAATCTTTTCTCTCTTCTTCATATTCCTTTTTCTCATTTTCAATCATAGTTATAAAGTCTTCATTCTCAGACTCGGAGCTAAAAGTGTTTGGTTGCTCGTCTTCGGACGTTTCATTTTCGCTTGTTATTTTTTCTTCTTCATTTCTTTTACGCTTCTGGTTTTTTGGATTTTTATATTTCTTTTGTGACCTTTTAGAAGCCGCCAAACACATCTTATTTTGTTTTTCCTCTTCGTGTTTTTTGGTTCGTTCAAGTACAGCTTCCGCTGTAATAAGTTCTGCACCATTGCATATTTTACTCTTTTTCTGTTTCTCACTAGTTCCCTTTTTCATGCACGCTAACATAAGGTTTTCAAATGAGACAGCAGACGCTTCAGTTGAATTGTTGTTACATTCGGTACCTGATACATTATCCATAAAAGAAGCAGTACTTGTTGATGGGGCTTGAATATCCACTTCAATTTCGGATACTTCCTTTATTATATCGTCTAAAAATAGTAGAAAGTTATCATTCCATATAAGTAAGCTAATAAAAATAACAATTAAAAAATTACCTGCAAGTTCATTTGGGGCTCCGACAGAGGTAGCACTTAATGCAGAGGTAGAAGCAGTAATTGTCATATGGTTTTTTGGTCCACAAATGTCAATTAAATTATCTAAAAGTAAAAAGTACCAAGTGAGATAGATGGCCCTTCGATTTATTGGAGGTAGGTAGGTATTACAAACTAATGTCGAGTTACCTTCTATGGGAGCAGGAGCTGCGAGTTGAGCTTGAATACTATTCTCGTTTGGGTTAGATGGAGGATTTGAGAGTTTTGACTGATCTTTCCATCTCTGAAACGCATCTGGATCAAATGTTCCTTCGGGAATTACTTTATCGTTGAAGGGATATATTCCCGCTTTTCTGAAACCATTTGAAATAACTTCACCTGGAAGATCTGCCCATATTTTTCCTAAGAGTACAGAAAATTCGGCTTTTGGAAGTTTTTGACCAATATGCAATCTCTGCCATGATACCAGTAAGGGATCCCATCTGTCTTTAACTGCTTTCATCACCGACAAATCAAGCGGTTGGAGAATGTGGCTGCTATGCGGAGGTAGTTTTATAATCGTCACTTGAGTATCAATTGCCGTTTGGATAAGGTTTAGACTAACATGAGTTGCATGCCCATCAAAAAACAAAAGCACTGGCCGTTCACTACCTATGGTTCTCAAAAAACTGTTTTTGAAATAGTTTTCAAAGATGTCGGTTTGCATCCATCCATTGGGTGAGGCAGCATAGGTAGTTTCGGGAAATCCTTTTCCCTCTGGAGGCATCATATGTGTCCATATTTGCTTTCCTTTGAATATAATCAAAGGAGGGGCTTTTCCACCTCTCGCATTGCATGCAAAAAGCACCGATGTGTTTTCTCTGCCGGAAGTGCTTGTCGTCCTGGTCGCCTTGGCTCCTTTTTTTCCTACGACTTTGGTTTTTGACGGGTCGGAACAAAAACTTGTTTCGTCCAAATTCCAAATTAAATGTGGCTTGTTTTCAATACCAAGATTCTTGATAGTCTTTGAAACTAAATCAAAATAATTATTTATTATAAAAGGGTCAACACTCTTTCTTCTTGCTATCTCAACATTTTCCGGCTTTTTAACGGATAGCTTATGACGTTTCATGAAGGAAAACAGCCAATCTTTTCCAGGAATACCATTCCGAAACGGAGTATCTAGTTGATTCGCTTTAACGTATTTGCCCACTAAATCCATTACTTCCATTCGCGAGAGACCAAACCCATGCTTTTCCATAGTGGTTAAGCAATGAACTAATTTATTTTCGTCCTCTGCAGAAAGTGCTGTAGCACGGCCATATGAGGCTGACTTCTTACCTCTTCTTCCTTTAATGTGATCGAGTAGAGTATTTAGCGGAATTTTGTGTAATTTGCTTGCCGCATATGCAGAATGCCTTCCACTTTTAACATCTTCTATAGCCTGCAGGAAAGTTTCCTTGGAATAATTCTTGCCTCTTTCAGATTTTCGAATATAATTTCGAACCATAATAATTATTAAGAATCTAACCTAAAACAGAACACACTTTACCGCCAAAATTACTCCGTGGGGAAAGTGCGTACTACTAAAATTACACTGTGGGGCAAGTGCGTACTACAACGCACTTTCCCTCGTTTACAGCCACGCTCTTACCCCATAACCTTAAAATGAGAGATCATTATCAAAATGAAGATTTTTTCAATTTTTCCGTAGTTATACGAAAAAACTGAGTATTCCATTAGAATCTACGTATTTGATAGTGTATACTTACCAATTACTTTATTTGAAACAACAAAAATTCAGCTGAAATTGTCACGACAAAATCACCGAGTACAACTATGCACGTCAAGGTTACAAACAGTGAGCCGTTAAAGAAATTTTAAAACAACGACAAACTAGTCGGTCAGCGCCACCCTTTGTCAAGTAGCTTAGTATACTTGTAGATAGAATATCCTTATTATAGATTCCTTCTATTTAATAGGCTAAGATATTTTCAGGCTTATAACGCACTTGCCCCAAAAATGCTCTTGCCCCACCTGACCCTACTTCATTCATTACACAAAAAGAACAAACAAAATAAGAAGATTCATATTTTTTCATGAACAGAACCGAACAGAACAATATAAAAAATTTTACCAACATGCAAATTATATCTTAAACTGATCAAGTATAAATGTCACTTTTGTCATTACGTTCATTTCGAAAAAATTGAAATTATTTCATTCGAAATTTATTTCAATACGATCGCGCAAAAAATGGTATAAGCATCTCGAACGTTAATGGTAATTCCGGTCTCCAGCAAAACATTGCTGTCGACCGGTAAACAACCTGTCACGGTTTAATTTTAGCATTAAATATTTTTGAGTCACCTCGTATACATGAATTATAACTTTCAGCATTTTAGTATAATTTCGGTATATTTAAGTGAAATTTCTGGTTAATATATCCACAGCTGACTACCTATTATGCCCAGTTCACATTTTACTTCAACTAAATAGTTATTTAATTTTTTTTTTAATTTCTATACCTTTACTGCTTCGTTTTAGGGTAGTTGCATATAGGGAAATGGTATTCTGTTTTGCTGAAAGCAACATTTCCATGAAATGGTTCGGTAAAACCATTGACTAATAAATAGCAAAGATACGCAACGCATACGAGCGAAACGTGTCCTCCCATGGCTACGACATGTAGATGGCAGCACCTCCGAATATGGCTTTGAGATTTCAGTCGCTTCGATATCTCCGTTGGGTGTAGGTCGTGGCACTGCTCTCTCGTTCAATGAACGCACGGAAGATCAGTAGCGTACTTTACAAAGATTCTCGTGTCTGCAGAGTTACGAAACTTGCCATTAATTCATTATGTGCATAATTTTTAATAAATAAAACGAGAAAAGTTGGTTAATAATAATTTATTGCAGACGCGACATTAACGCCCAAGATGTATTTAATAACAGAAAATAATTGAATAAATCAATATTTCACTTAAACCAATATAATTGATAATTAATCTATATATTATATAAAGGAATTGTGTTAGTTACACTATTTATAACTCAAGAACGGCTGAACCGATTTGGCTGAAAATTGGTATGGACGTAGCTTGGAACCGAGACACAGACATAGGATACTTTTGGTTCCGGTAGGTGGCGCTGCAATCGGGTTCGTACTGAACAACTCCTAAACGGGTAGGCCGATTTAGATGAAATTGTATTATAACAATTAAGATAGACATAACACAATATAGCCGATAGATATGAAAAGCAATGTTCAGGAGATATTATATGTTGACCCAACAGGACAACGTCTGTCGGGTCCCCTATTTTTCAATAAAAATAGTCAAAATTGGTATAATATGGTAAGACAAGACAGGAGAACGTCTGTCGGGTCCGCTAGTTTAACTAAACAACCACTCTGTTGAAGACAATTTCAATATGTTAGTTACTCAATTAAAAAGTGTTAATCCTGCGTTTGTGCCTATATACAGATCGTGTAATTTCGTATGGAACCTTTCTGGATTACACAAGTACGACAAGGAAAATATGAGAAAAACAGCTTGAAAGAGAGAGAAAGTATAACTGTACGCGCGTATCGAAGGCGTGTACCTAGGTCTTGGGGATGGCCGGATGTTGATTGTACTTTACAGAGAGAAGGAGAATTCACTAGTAGGTGGTATTCAGAACTTGAAAGAGAGAGAAAGTGTACTGTGCGCGCGCATCGGAGGCGTGTACCCAGGTCTAGGGGATGGCCGAATGTTTATTGTCCGTTCTGAATATCACCTACTAGTGAATTCTCTTTCTCTCTGTAAAGGACAATCAACATTTGGCCATCCCTTAGACCTGGGTACACGCCTCCGATACGCGCGTACAGTTATACTTTCTCTCTCTTTCAAGCTGTTTTTCTCATATTTTCCTTGTCGTACTTGTGTAATCCAGGAAGGTTCCATAAGAAATTACGCGATCTGTACACCAAATTCCACAAAACATTGAAAAACAATTTTTTCACGAACAATAAAATGTACGGAGGTAGAATGAAGCCATAATATTTAGGTTTCTAGGCTTTAAAATGGTTTCCCATTTATGGAGTTTTTTGAACTCACAATAGAAAGAAATAGCTATTTATGATACGAGTGCGTGAAGTTATATTTTTGCGCCGAAGTTGCGAGGCACGATCGTAGCGAGTGCCTTTTTTGCAACGAGTGCGCAAAAGTACTTCCCGCACAAGTGTCATACAAAACTTTAACTACGACCACATGTAGAAAAAATAAAAAAAATGTGCTCCCAAGGAGTTGAAATATTTAAAAACAAATTTTCTATAAACAAATATATACACAACGAGTTATAATTTCAGGTGGTGTGCAATCCGAAGAAAAGCATTTTTCTCGAGATTCTTCTATTCAAAATAGGTGTAATTGAAATTTTAAATATAACAGAAAATATTTTTCACTATGTCTGACACTTCTGTCAAATTTACTGACAGCACAAAAGTTTATACAACAAACGACTAAATTCAAGGCAACTCGAACATTACGTAGCAAAAAAAGAATGTTAAAATGAAAACCCCATTTAAAAAGCATTGGTCAAGTACGCTTTTGGGTGTTATAATGAAAGTCCCATATAAAAATCGTTGTTCATTTACGCACGCTTTTCAACGTATGTATAATGTATGATTTCACACATTTTTTTTTATTCGTAAATGACTAATTTTGAAGGTGGTCGTAGATAAAATATTTTATTTGGACTTTGATAATATCGACACTTTTCTATGTGGTTTATTGTTAGGTACTTTCAATATTTTTTTTGCTGGAATTTGTTTCTTGTTTGGCCGTTTCCCATTTTAAATGCCGAAACATTTTCATTTTAATGAATAAGCTCAAGATAAAATCTTTGTGATAAGCCGAATGTCTTTCACAGGGAATCTAAAATAACTAATGTCTTTGTTCAACCTGTCGTTGTTTGAACAATCCAAATAAACACATTGGTGATGTGACGTACTCATTGTCTACTGTGGATAACACAATAAATCTTACGAAAAAATATTCAAGAGACCTATAAACCAATATAAGATAAATACGTGGAATAAAACACGTTATAACAGACGGTACTCCCAAAAATAATTAAAATCTGGACTACACTGGCACGGAGTCGAAATAACTCTCAAAGCGACTGAAGAGTTTCCAGATTGTAGTTGATATTTCTTCCGTCGGCCTGGCGTATTAGTACAGCCAGCTAGTTTGTGGACGGTGCGGTGAGAGAAGTAAGATGAGTGAGACAACAGTGCGCGATAGACATATTCACGCCTTCTAACATAGCCTTTGCGTATCTTTCCTATTTATTAGTCAATGGTAAAACGAAGGGTTTTGTAATAAAAAGTATAATCTCTTATTGCTA
>CAJUYI010004338.1:0-18923 GCA_910591695.1 Galerucella pusilla
ATAATTAATAAACACAGAAACTTTTTTCCGTGAACTAAAAGCTTACACGACAAAGAAGGATGAATTAAGTGGCTCATGTGTACCATCAAGGGACATTGTTGAGAACGTTATTGCGGTGGAGAATATATTTATCGAAAAATTCAATTCTATAGCTAACCAAAGGGGAATTGGTCAGTTCCTTTTGAACGAATTTACTAAATTTTCTTTTCATCATCCATGTAATTAATTTCCTTTCAAATATTATGCAAGTCTCTACACCAGAGTCCGTATATATTTTACTCTCAAATGTATATTGAAAGATTTGAAAGACAATAGATTGAATTTAACACATAAACCAAACTCCAAACTTAGTATTTCACAACATTTATAAAAAATTTTAATAAAGTCCTGCAGCTGCTTCTCTTTTTACTGTTTTAAACTTGTCATCCAAAAAATAGGCGTTATTTAAAGATCAAAATTTAAGATTTAGTGGCCCTATTATTCTGGTGGCTAATGAGTATATTTAATTTAATTTGTGATAAATATCTGATAGTTTATCAATAAGTATCACAAAATTACCAAGATGCTGGATAAAAACTGTGAATTGATTCATTTTAAAAATTCAAGTTTATTTTTTACTTACCTTTTCAAATTCATATCCCGAACATTTTTCGAAATTATTAATATTTAAAAATTAACCTTTGTGATAAAGAATCCTATTAATTTAATATATTTCTCTAATTACCCCTGTATAAAATGAGCTCTTCCAACTGTTCTGGTATCTCCGGTCTCGTTATTGACAACAAAAGCGAATCGTAAACATAATTTATGAGAGCGGCGTCGGTTTGGGACAGCAACTTGAATCAAACCGCCCTAGAGTGAAACATCTTATATTTTTTTCTGTAATCTTTGACTGTAGTTACGGAAAACTCCATAATTCACCTGCTTCTTCCAGGCGTGCAATTAAATATTAGTTTAGTAAAAAGGTTTTCTTTGAAAATTCCCAATATGCCTCACGATTACAATAAAACTATGATATGATATTTTATTGGGCATTGAATTTCCTTTCAAATGATACTAAGTTTAATAATTAGTCATTAGCAATTGTGCGTCATTTTCAAATCTAATAAAAATTATTATTTCAGGTAAAGGAATTCACGTTACCTATTATATTTTGCTGGCAGTAACAATTTCTGGAGCTCTACAAAACCATCTACAAACTGAAAATACTTTGGCAGATTTCTATATTAATTACCACACAACAAATTTTTCTTTACAATGTAATAATTGTAATATTCCTATACTGGGATCTGGGATGATTAATTTCACAACTAATAATATCATAAATATTGATTTGAATAATACTCAAATTAGAAAAATAGAAAAAGAAACTTTTGCAATGTATAAAAATTTAAGAATATTAATTTTAAGTCATAATAAATTAAGAGATATATCTAGTGATATTTTCACTGGTTTAAATAATTTAAAAAACTTAAATTTAGGCTATAACGATATTATTTCAATTGAGAATGTTTTTTCTAGTGTAAGGTATGTTGAAATACTAAATTTGGAGCACAATAAGCTAGCGAGTTTAGCCGTAAACGAATTCAGTAGCTTATCTTTTCTCACAGAATTAAATTTGAGTTATAACAATCTTAAATTATTAAATTTTATCTTTGATTCTTTAAATAACGTTAAGTATATTTCATTACATCATAACGATATTAAATTTATAGATAAAAACAGTTTTAAAGAAGTTAGGAATGTTGAAAATGTAGATTTAAGTTTTAACAAAATTATTAAAATCGAATCAAAATCTTTTTTCAACTTCCAGAGGTTAGAAAACTTGAATTTGTCTTTCAATAAGCTACGCAGCTTGAAATCCGATCAGATTAAAACCTCTTTCAAATTAAACTTAGTAAATGCATCTTTTAACGAAATAAAAATAGTGAATTTCAGTGATTTATTTACCGCAGTAGATTTAGATTATTTGGATGTATCAAATAACGAAATTTGCACGTTCTTAACATCTTTTTTCAGTCATTTTTCAAACGTAAATATTCGAAATAACTATTTAACTTGTAACAAAGAAAACGAGATTAAAAACATTCATTTTATATCAGATGATAAATTCATCGGTAGCCAAAGATGTATTGAAAACAATCCCAGTAAAAAGTCAACCGAAACGGAATTCAACAACAAATGTGAGTTAATTGAAGAAAATCCTGATAACAGTGAAACTATAAAGACTCTACTGGTAGTTTTAATAAGCGCTCCTTTAGTTATAATATTGTTATATTGCGGTTTTGTTAAAAAACGAACATACTGTAACACTTATAACGACGATGATTATAACAACTGTCAACCTCCCACCACAGCTGATGTAGTGTTGGATATCATTGATGATGTTGTACAGGGTATCAGATCTGCTGGACATGGAGATAATAATAACGAAGATGATGATGGCGGAGAATAATTTAATTTTGGTGAGTAACAGAATATAATGTTTTGAAGGACGTAAGACAATTACCAAAAAGGCCCTAAGTCAACTTACTACCCTTGGGTGGTAATAATTTTTGCCATCTGTATCTGTAGAGTAGGGAGGTGAGTGGAGTCTCACAGCACTTATGCCACATGTGACCCATTGTACATCCTCCCGAGAAGTTGTCCTCCCAGGTTAACGTCCATCCTGTCCTTCCCAGGAAGGTGGACAGGTCACTAGAAGACATCTCCTTTATATCGGCAGGTGTAGGCCAAGACTCACCGAACACACACTTCCTGATCGACGATAACTCCGGACACTCGCATAAGACATGCCTGACAGTTTCATCTTCCTGTTCACACATCCTGTCCATAGTGTGTCCACTAGCCCCATAGTATGGAGGTGTTTCCTTAGTTGACAGTGGCCAGTCAGAAATCCTACTGTTAACATATGTTTTTCCTGGTCATCGCCAAATATTTCTTCGGCGCTAGCTTCCCAAGGTCGCCCGGGGTGATCCTAGCAAGACTGCATCCTTTGATTCCATTCCATCTCTTAAGGGATTGAGCAGGGGTGTAACGTTTGGCTAGCCTAAAGTCCTAAAAGTCCTAAAATTTTTAGCTTCCCTGGCTAAAGAATCGGCAATGCGATTACCTTCACTCCTGTCGTTCCCTTTAACCCACCTCAGGATAATATTGTTATTTGCTGAGGCGTTAGCTAAATCTTGGTGGCACTCTAGTACTAGCCCCGATGCAACACGTTGTCTTTTCAAGGCTAATAGGGCTTGTCTACTATCAGTGCAGAAATTCCTTTTCTGGTTAGTTCTTTTGCGGCAATTAAGATTCCAGCCAATTCTGTTTGAGCCACGCTGGTATTGTTTCCCATTCCCCACTTAATCCTCAGGCTCAGTGCTCTGGAGTTAACTCCACATCCTGAGCCTTCTTCCATTTTTGAGCCATTTGTATAAATCCGCATTGCATTTGCAGCATCTGACTCTGTGTTCTGTTTTATTTGTATTTTGTAGAGTTTATTAAACACAATCCTGGGTTCAATTGCATCATTGGCTGCATGCAGTAATTGTAGCGCAGTAAGCGCTTCTTGCCATAGGCTTAGCCTCAATTGGCCCACTCCTATTTCGCGGCTCACACCAGCCGTGCGCAATCGTACCATGGCCATTAACGTAACAACTATAAAAATACTTCACAAAATATTTTCTCGTTAATTTGTATTAAATGTTCTGACTATAATTTCCCCATCTCTAGCCTGCTACTATATTGAAGTACTGCAGAAGACTTCTGGCTTCGTAATATTGTATAAGATTTCGCTTGCAACTTCCTTTTTATTTGAAAATTGAATAGATGAAGCTTTTATAGGAGGTGAAGATGTCGCTAGTGTTACAAGTTTTAGACTTCCGTTACTGATTAGGCTTTGAGCTTGCGGACGGAGAACATATACCTTGTACTGATTAGGCTTCTTCTTCCTTTTTATTTTTGGCGCTAAATTCTTAAAAGTTGTCTGGTACTTTCTTCTACATAGCTTAATACCCTCGTATGTACATAATTTAAAATGGAATTTCCATAATTGTCCTATAACGCAAGTCTATAACCGCTGAAATCTTTTACCTTTCTTAGTTTAGTGGTTTTCCTGCTTTAGATAAAAAATTGCTAAAATTTCTCATTATCTAAAATTAACTTTCTTCCATTTTACTTAATAATGTTGTGTGCTGTGAATCAATGAGGTTAGAATTGTTGATGTGAGTTTACTTTTCAAAAATAAGAGTTGAAAAAAAATTTAAATTCATTAATAATAAAAACTAGAGGTCATTGGTAAAGTTGAATGATGTAATACGATTGAATCAAGGTTTGAATGAAGTATATTTATAAACATACATAGCGTTTTAATTTGATTGTATAAAATTCACTTCAATTTAGCTGGTTGATTGCTTAAATTTTCAATAAAATCAGTCTCAACATAAACATAACTTGTAATTGCTAGCAGAAAGGGAAGAAAGTGTCCCACAGGATGAAGTGTATACCCAGGAAGGTAAAAGGGACTCTACACCCGTGTAATAAATAATTTATTCTAATACCCACTTCTTTTTAAATTCATTTATAGCACAAATTACAAGGGTGGAACAAAAAGATTGGTTATAAATCACTTACAATTTATTAATTTGAGTTTAAAAATATACCGACTGAACCTTACTTTTATTGGTACAAAAGTTATAAGATGTTAAAGCTGAAAATGTTGTTTCCATGCCGCTTTGTGACCCATTGATTCAGAGTAAATCCCAAATATACTGTCTTTTTGGCAACTTTATTTCCATAATTTTCCATAGTTGGTACTTCTCCCTTCAAAATTGAATATTTTTAGACTCCTCCCAATCTAGAAATTTTGTTTTGGACCAACTAGAAGTTGTGAATGGTAGGTAGCTTAGCCTTATCCATGATAATTAAACATGTTTGCAGCTAATATTATCATGGTATAACTTTGGCAAGTTTATCTGAAGTCGTGGAAGGAATGCAGTCGCAAACATTCGATATTGCCACGTTTAACTATGAAAAACCTAAAGTGCTAGTAGTAATAATAATTAAGAAAGGAAATTTCTATTATTAACAATATGACTAAACGTTAATGTGCTTGTTTCCTTGGATTTTTTCTATTAACATTATTTAATCAATTTATAAATATTAAAAGATGAACACTTTTCCAAATTTTTCATGGGATTTTTCAAGCTCTGGCAGCATTGTACGAAAACCACTTCGTCAATTGACTGATATTATTTGGTATTGGCAGTGACCTTTGTATTTTTAATTTTACTTGGTAAAATAGGTACCGTACGCCATTTGTACGTTTATGACAGATATGCGCCATGTTTCCTCGCCTCTTACCGATGCCCCGTAGCTTCAGATGAACTTCTTCTGTTTCTGTCGATACATACATTCCTTAACCGTACATTTTATGAACCACTTATAATTCCTATTGTTACTATTGTTCCAGGTTTCG
This sequence comes from Galerucella pusilla, assembly GCA_910591695.1. Taxonomy (NCBI): domain Eukaryota; kingdom Metazoa; phylum Arthropoda; class Insecta; order Coleoptera; family Chrysomelidae; genus Galerucella; species Galerucella pusilla. The sequence goes on from CAJUYI010004338.1 coordinate 5,465, forward strand.
ACCAAGATGAGGATCGATCCATTTTAAATCGAAATAACACGTTACAGTCATTGTCGCCAACATGTTGATCATAGTTGCACTCACCTTGTTAGTCTGTGTTTTTATTTGTTTGCTATTGGCAATATTATTAAAAATATGGTGCAGTACCAAACAGGAACCATTGCAAGTACCCACTACCCATGATCCGAGCAATAATATTATAAATAACGACAATGTTCCAATAAATCATGAAAACCATGTACGTTATGTTTGTTTATGGGCCCACAGGCAACGGTACTTCGATTATAGTCAAGGAGATAGAGACTCAATTAATAACCATACTACTTTAGACTTCTCGACTGATCATATTTTTAATGAAAATGAAGGCTTACCATCATACGACTCCGTGTGTAATGGAGAAGATACAGGTGTGAGTGATTGTAATAACCATATTACAAAAGATATGCCGGATAATGATATTTTTAATGACTTACCGACGTATGAATCGGTTTGTAACGTAAGAGATACAGTTGCAGATGATTGTGGAGGAGATGATGTAGATTAGTAGATTTACATGCTGTTTATTTGAATAAAGATTGTTAAATAATGAAAATCTCTTGTTTTTTAAAATGTATAAAATAAGATTTCGTACAGAGACATCTTCAAAAAGTTTTAGCTTCCTTGAGAGGATCTTTTAGTTAAAGGTAAATTTGGTATGATGAACATAAAATAACACCATGTAAAATCACAATTTCATAGTCACAAGTTTGAGATTTATGGCAAAAATAATCAAAAAAATTATCCCAATTGATTGTTTCAAGAATCAGACGCTTCCGCTGCCCCTCGTATACAAGGAACTATTATTACATCATCATAATATTTGCTGCTGACCGTATAAGACTACAAAATAGTCCAGACATGGCTAAATACAATGAACCAATCTCTTTAATCGTATCTAAATATCAAGATTTGATTAACAGACGCATTGTTCGACTACTGTATAAAGTTTTATCCGAAGAATATCAAGGAGACATTGATGCTGTGCTCATGCGTTGGATGCTTCTTTCATACGCGAACACGAGGCGCCAATTTAATCGAACCGTCCGAAATAGAGTTTTGAAAACCGCTGGTTTGAGTAATTGTTTTAAACGACAAAATAATTCATAAAATGTTATAGTTAATTGTTCATTATTACGTAAGTAAATTTATTTATTTATAGTACTTATAATTAGTTTTTATTGTATGGGTAGAAATAACCATGGACAATTAAATTAACGAAGGTTAGGTTTATATTCGACATAACCTTTATTTGTTTTCTTTTATTACTTTCGTGTTACTTCTAGTCCAAGTCACGGGTCACACTAAGCTAGTTGCCTCGATTTGGAGCAGCTGCTTCATGGTTTTACTGCAAATATTTCTAGCGAGGCAAAGCTGAACATGATAGTAGGCAGCAGTAGTCAAGATGTGCTAACACTCTGAACTAAACAGCTGACCCGTGCCTTAAACACACCATCACACACGTCCTCTAATTCGCCTAACCTATCCAGACTATAATAGTTGCTTAGATTGCAATGAAAATAGTTAGTATTAGTATATATCAAAGTTGAGTATGTGTCGGTAGCTTATAGCTGCTCATCACCGAGACCTTTGTTTGCTAGAGCTATTTCCAGCAGCATAGTTTTATGACCCTTTATCATCAGCTCCATCAGCTGTCAAGTAACATAATGTGAACAGTGCTTTAAACACTCATCTACTTGGCCTTATCTATCCAAACTATAATAGTTGCTTATATTGCAATGAAAATAGTAAGTATTAGTATATAATATCAAAGTTGAGTATGTGTCGCTAGCTTATAAGCTCCAATCTCATAACCTAGGAACCTTTCATCAAGCCTCTGTTTGCTGGAGCTACTTCCTGCAGCATTGTTTTGTGACCCTTGCCTTAAAGTTCCATCAGCTATCAAGTAATACTATCAAGTAATATACTGTGACCAATACTTTAATCACTCCTCTAATTCGCCTAACATATTCAAACTATGTCTAAACTATAATGAAAATAGTTAGTATTAGTATATATAAAAGTTAAGTATGTGTCGGTAGCTTATAGTTGCTCCGTTGTCATAACCGAGTAACCTTAGTAGTTAGACTTACAAAAGCGTCAACTTAAAAATGCACTTCAATTAACAAAATTAATATCACGAATGATTTTTCTATCTTTTCCAGATTCTAAGCCAAGTTTACAGATCCCGTTTGTGCTAACATGTCAATTTGGGTGTTGATACCGATATTTTTCGTATTAGCCATCTGTGCATTTGTAATAGTCTACGCAATTTGTATGGGCTGCTCAGGCTACAAACCATTCCAATCTAAGCGTGACAAAAACCAACACAAAAGCAGTACATTTTCCAACAGCAGTCATACTACATTTTATCAACACGATAATGAGGATAACCATCATCACGAGCATCGTGAAAGTGACCACGATGATACAGATTCAATCGGTCTTAACGATGACAGTAATGAACAATGCTACGAAGTAACTATTGGACACAGTGCTGCAAAAAGTGTCGCTTTAGACGCTGTAAGCGGTGTTACAGAACTTACTTCGTTGGGGGGTGGAATTTCTTCACACAATTCCGGCGGAGGAGATACTGGATGGACCTCTTCGCATACTTTTACTTCAGGTGCTACTACTTATGATTCTGGAGGGTATGATGTAAGTAGTAAAGATGCTGGAGGATACAATTATGATAATCAAGATTGAGATTTTAAAAACAGTAGGTCAATGTTTTTATATACTTAAATGTTTTCCATTTGTTACAAACATTGTAACCTGTATACAGGGTGTTCTTCTTTCTTTATTGTCATCATTTTCATAATACAAGTAGTACAATTGTCTGCGCAAAAATACTTTTTGTCTTAAATTGCAAACATAAACATATTTTCAAAATTTCAATTTTTTTTAAATTCGGACCTGGATTTTCAATGTCATTAGTGAGTGGTTCAATTGAGCTATGATTGAGAAACATTTGTAACAAATATAAAAATGACATACTGGATTATTCGTTGGTTATGACTGTACATAAATATAAGCAAAATGTGAATATCTTTATAGCTGAGTACACATGACTAGAAGTCAAGAAAACATTTTTGTATTCTGTGTAAAATTTTTATTTTAAAATTGCAAAGCGCTTTCGGCTTTCGGCTTCTTTTAGATATTTAGCTTTACCTTTTCTGAATGAAAACATCTATCAAAAAGTTTCAAAATTGTTTAATAATAAATTAGTAGATACTAGGATTTCCTTTAAAAACAGAAATAATTTGAGTAAACATTTGGTTAATTCAAAAGATAAAATTAATAAATTATCAAAAAGTGGTATTTACAAACTTGAATGTAATGATTGTGAAGCTTCATACATAGGTAGAACTTGTAGGCCTTTAAAAGTTCGAATAGGTGAACATTTGAGCAGATGTGACAATTCGGCTTTTGGTCATCATTTAAAATTTAATAAACATAGTTTCAGTCCTAATCGTAATTCAATAATTTTAAAACAAGTTAATTCTAAAAATTTTAACAGGTTGGATTTTCTAGTAGATTTACAAATTAGTAAAGAATTGCAAAACAATGATCTTTGTCTGAATAAACAAGTACAATTAAATAGATCTTATGTTCCTTTGCATAGACGTTTAATAGATTAAATAGTATATCCATAAAAGTTCTCTCTATGATGATTTTCATATTTATCAAAAACATTATCAGATTGATACCATACAGTTCAATTAATGATCATCAATTCAAAATTTTTCCATATTTTTTAAATTACAAAATTTATTTTTTGGATATTTCTGGACTCTTGTCAGGTTGTTTGTTTGAATTAGATTTGGGATTGGGTTCTCATTAGACCCTTAATCTTTTTCTGGCTAAGATGTTTTGATTAATTAGTTCTCATTAGACTATAAATCAGAATTTTCTCAATGAAAATGACTTACTTTGGTTTTTGGGATATAATTAGATACATATTCAACTAATAGTTCAATTTGCATTCAAATGTGTATTTTTGTTATTAATAATTTGCGGTAATTTGATTTACATACTTCATTCTTTGAATGATTGTTGTGTTTGGAGTTTCTTCTGACCACTGATTGGTTATCTACTTTAATTAGATTTAGGAAAGGGTTCTCATTAGACCCATAATCTTTTTAGTTTGGTATCAGATTTGAATAATACGTTCTCATTAGACTTTAAAATCAAATCTGTTCCTTGATTTAGATGGCTGATTTTTGGTTTTAGGAGACTACCGGATCACAATTTTTATTCATTAAAATTGTTATAAATTATGTTCAGATAATTACTTTCATTTATTCACACAAATATTTTATAATTTCAAATTAATTTATTTGATTTTGGAATCTCTCTTGACCTATTTGTGAATTTTCCTTTTTGAATTAGATTTAGAAATGGGTTCCCATTAGACCCTTAATCTTTTTCGGCATCTTATAATTTGATTGGTTCTCATTAGACCTCAATATATCAAATTTATTTAGTTTACTTAGAAAATTCACATATTTGGTTTTGTGACATTACCAGATCAAAGGAAGTTTTTTACAATAATTTTACTTTTATGCTCATGTTGTATAGCTTGAGTTCTGTGTCCACTTGAATTGTCATTTGTCACTTTAGTTTTAAATTGAAGTAGTGTCACTTCGTCTTCCGGTTTACTAACACGTGTTCGTGTAGTGGCTGAAGAATTTATAAAATTAAAAATGTTCATAATATGAATACATTTTAACCCCAAACAGGGGATAATTAATTTTTAAAAATTTTAAATTTAATGTAGTGACGTTAATGTGTTGTAGACATTTGACTAAGTTTCTTGTTTCATATCTGTCGAGTAAGTAATTCTTTTCTAATATTTATTTAAAAATTTTCCAACGATTATTGCTTACTTGCAGGTATGGCACTGATGATGGCTTAACCGCCGAAAGCGCTTTGCAATTTTAAAATAAAAATTTTACACAGAACACTCTGTATCTAGGTTACAAAAGGTGAGTATTATTAAAACCGCCTTGGTGACCTCTATTCACCGTTAAATCAATTTTCTTTCCCAAGGAAACAGCCTGTATGATATATGAAGATACTTAATAGCACGCATTCTATAGAGGACCCCAAAATTCAATTAAGACATACTGAAAGTTTCACATAAAGCCACTAGATGTTCAAACTCACCATCTCTTGGTTTACTAGTCAGGAGTTTTAAGACACGGCGCCAGCTTTTTTAAATATTTATTTGAATCTGTTTTTAATATTTGTTATAGTGGCAGCAGAAATACATCTTCTGTGAAAATTTCAACTGTCTAAATATCACGGTTCATAAGATACAGTTTGTCGGACAGCGGAATCCTGGTAAAAGGGTTCATTTTTTACCATCTAGGTATAGAACCTTGAAAATGCGTTTATGTATCTTTAACGAAATAACATTTTTATTTGTGTATGTCACTATCAAGTTTGAATTTATAATTATGCTATTTACAGGGTCACTGCCAATTTTTTACTTTATCAACCAATATTATTGTTAGATAATAATAATTTTTCAGTTATGCATTGGGTTAAATTTGAAGTGAATTCAGTCCAGCCACTTGTATAATTTTATAACTTTGTGATATTAAAATTTTGTAATATATAAAATTTATATACAACAAACTGAATTTTTATTAATTTTCTTTTATAATGAAATTTGTAAAAATATTGCTTTGAAGATATTTTTTTTGCTGGATAAATCTTTTAGATTTAACCTCGTATAAACCAAATTTTATAAGCAAGATAAACTGATCTCCATGTGCGTGTTATGTGTCAACGGTAGACACCAGAGCCAGCCAGAGCTAACCACGAACAGAGACCCACGAGATAAATTCTCGCTTTTTACTGTGTGACATTATTTAATATACGACTGGTTCCTGAATGAAATTAAAATGAAATGAAATATTCGTATTTTCTAAGTAAGTATAAGTAAAATACGTGAGTACTTATTTTTTTATTTAAATTAACTATAAAACTGAGAAGTAGGCCAAACATTTTACATGCTGCAGTTGCCAAATGTAAAACTAACCTCAATATATACATTTCTTTCATTTACAAACTTGTAAACAAAATAATGACAACGACTTCTTTAGTTTTTTTAAATAATAAACATGAAATTTGGAGAAATTTAATTTATAAACTTTGGTTGTATGGTAGGTTGCGTATTTTTAGTACAAAAATATTTATCAGTCGGCAACGCTGTTGGTAAGTCGAATTTATTTGTGTGAGGAGTTGAATTTCTATATCGATTCGCCAAGGTTAGTATTTAGGATGAGTTCGAAAGCAAATTAAATGCACAATAAAACAGTTTTACTCGCTGGGAAGCGTTGTTTCAAGTATTCTCTTTTATTTTTCTTAGTGTACGATCAAGTAATACGACTGAGGGGAATTTAAAAAAATTTCTTTATATAATAATACAACGCGCCTTGCTGTTGCTCATATTTTTTTACGAAGCAATTAACAAAGATTATTTTATTTTCTGTAACCCTTAGCTATGGCACGCCTCTGGGATAAAAACGATTCTAAAGTGAGCAAAGAATCAAAGCAGCCTAATGAAATCGTTAATACGACAGTGGCGTAGATTACAAGAAGGGAAAAAAGTATTTAACCTAACAATACGCCTCTGGTAATAAAGAAAATGGTATATTGTATTACAAGGGAAGAAAAAGGGCTTTAGCAGCCCAAGACTCTTAGATGCACGAGCAAGCGTAGTGATAGTTAAGGGCTGCTAAAGTGTTTCCTGCATGTATGACACACAACTGCTTTTCATCTACCTAAAAAAACGGAAAAATAAGAACAAAAAATTTTGACATTCACAGGCGTTTTATCAAAAAACTCACGTGAAGCGTAAAAGTATTAAATGACAGATGGTGGCGTGATGAATTTCCCGCCCTATTTTTGGTGTTCATATGAATCGGAGGAGCATTTACCAAATAAGTTTGCGTCCAAATAGGAGGCTGCAAATGGCGAATAGTCGGTTCCGTTTTGACAGTGGCGTACTGTTTGTATATGTATCGGGTATGGGATATGTAAAATTTTATTTTAAAATTGTAGCTTATTGAGATGTATTGAATATATTATTTTTTCTCTTATTTTTTGGGAATGAAACCACAATAACGTTTTTTATTTCTTTTTATTTCGACGTTTCGGTAGCGTTCCAGCTTCTGTTGTCAGGATTAACTAGTGATAAAATAATTTTTGGTCCCTATCTGACACAACGAAAAAAATATGACAACTAGACAATCAATAATATTTTGAAGTTTAAGACTACAAAACTTTGTTGCCAAATTTTATTAAGGTCCATTCATAGTAGATCACATCTCTGGTAAAATGTGAAACGAAATATTTTATTTTACGACATTCTAACCATATGACAGTCTACTAGAAATGGAATCCAGTGAAGTGCACGTTCCAGGAAAGGTTTTTATTGGGATAGCGCTTTTTTCGCTTATTTTGGAAATGTTGTTAATAAAACGCGTTTGTTGTTACTTTTTTGTGTATGATTATTTTTGTTTTCAAAATATGTATGACTCAGTTTGGTGATTTTATGTATTGAAGTGTGTATCGATTAACAACAAATTCCAAATCATAAGAAAACCTGGATAAAAACTTATGATGCTATCCTGATAACGTAGGTAATTGATTATTGGAAATTTCTCTTTCCAACATTGGTAATCAAATTTGACTACATTCGGCTGAAATCCTAGCTACACATTTATCTGCATTTAGTTGTATTAAAGCACTTTCTTTGATTTTTCGTCTTTTATTATTGGGCACTTTCAATATCATTTTTGTCGAATCCCATTGAATTTTATGCCCCTCTTCCCAAGCATGTTTACAAATACCTGACTTAAAGAACTCCCTATCTTTGATATATTTTTTATGTTCACTTATTCGGACTTTTAATGGTCTAAATGTTTCACCTAAATAGAATTTGTCGCATTCACAAGATATCTGATATATGCAATTTTTTGAAGATTGTTCTTCATTTTTTGGTTTTGTTTTCGTTAGTATAGATCTCAACGTATTGTTAGATTTGAAGCTAGTTCGAATATTGAATTGATTACCAATTTTCTTAATTCTTTCCGATAAACCCTTTTTTTTTTTTTTCTCTAAGTTTTTGGCACTGGCAGAGCCAACAGGCCAGTTATAGATAAACCCTTAACATACGGTATTTTCAAGTTTTTAAAAATTATGTTAGCTGAATTATTAATATTATTGTTATTATTATGGGGTATTAACAATGAGCCCTTCTCTGTATTCTTAATTTCTTTATTTACAAATTCTGCCGGGTAATTATTGGCATTTAAAACATTTTTTAGTAGAGTTTTCTCCTTTGTGAAATGATTATCCTTAGAACAAATGATTCTGGCCCTATCGTATAAAGATTTTACTACCCCTTTTTTAACGCTTATAGCATGATTTGATTCAAAATTCAAATACCTATTAGTGTGTGTTGGCTTACGATAAACACTTGTTTCATACCCTGTAGGTGTTTTATTGATAAGAACATCTGAGAATGGCAAAACATTGTTATTTTCAACATAAGAGAAAAAATAATAAATAACGCCACAAGAAACTTACAGAAGATATGAATATATTATGTTTTAGGAGCAGTGAAAACTTATTTTCACCAAAAAAACTACATAAACAATCTACGTCAGTCAACGTCAACTTCACAAATGCGTCATAATTAGGGTGTTGCAAATAGCGACTTCCGTCGCATTTTCTTACAAGACAAGACTGCTTCCTATCTGTTTTATGTTCTAAGAGGAAAACAATCTCAAAATGAAGAAACATCAGAAATTGTACGGGGTGCTACAATTAAAAAATCCAAAAAATCTAAATTTCCTTAATAAATAATGGAGTTTTATTCTGTTTCAGATTACGCTAACTACAAGAGCCAAAAATGGATAGTTCGACATCATTACTAGTACTGTTCTATGTACTAATAGTTGCCATTATTATGATTATTGTTATATGCAAATCAATAAAGGACAAGACTTGCTGTATGACATCCGGTACTACCACTTACGTTCGGGAACGTTCTTACGGATTCAAACCAAATTATTGGCGTGTAGGAAACTCAAATAATCATACTGTTCACCACGTCCACCATTACGTGGACAATTCTAACGACATAGAAATCGGTGGTGGATATACTGACTATAATGACGATGTGCAGACTGAAGTCGGGGTTGGTAGTGATCTTGCATCTGGTATCCCTAGTGCCGTAATGGAAATGTTTAGTTCCGGAACTAATGAAGACAGTATTACACACGATTATGGTGGAGATACGAATAGTTATAGTGATAATAACAATTATGAAGATAGGAATTCATATGAGCACACTGAATCCGGGGTTGGTGAAGATCTTGCAACTGGTTTCGCTAGTGCAGTAACGGATATGTTTAGTTCCGAAACGAATGATTATGGTGGAGACTCGAACAGTTATGGTGGTGGTGATACTAATAATGATGACGGCGGTGGGGATGTTATCGAAGACTAGTATTTTTAATGTTATGACTAGAGCATGGATTTTTAAGCATAAAAAAACTTAAAATAGGCGCTTAAAAAAGCTTAAAATTTTCTGAACATGAGCTCATAAATATGCATGAGATTTAAAAAAAAGCAACAAAAAGTAATTTATAAAAACGAATATCTTTATTTATATCATACAGTTTTACACAAAAAACATAAAAATAAAAGTCATTTCGTCATAAGATAATGTAAATAAAGAAACTACATTGCCTTAAAAAACCAGAAACTTACTTCTTGCAAAAAAACATAATAATAGGAACGAATGAAACTTTAAACATTACAAACTACTCGTCTTTGAGTAAACCAATAACTAATTGTATTTCTAAATTGTCAACAGTAAATCCCATTCTTCTATCACTCAGCACAAATTTTAAATGAGAAAAACTTCGTTCAAAATCCACGCTGGTAATTGGTGTATATTTAAATTTAGAAACAATAGCTGCATCTATCGCAAAATCTTCAACAACATTTCCTTTAATAACATTTGCTGTTTGGTTTAAAACTCTATACCCTCCATTTTATTTAGCACTCCAGTCAATTCATTAAAAATTAAAACTCCCGAAGCGCCACGTACTTTTGAGGTCTCGTTCTTAAATGTTTCGATTATTTCCACAGCTTCTACAAGAGGAAGTGTCTTGTTTTCGAGTTTTGTGATAGCTTTGCTAACAAAGCTGTAGTTAGCCTTAATAAATGCTAAGTTCGAGGCTAAGTTTTGTTTTACTTCTTCATTTTTCACAATCTCTTGACACTTTTCAATCTGTTGGGAAGCCGTTTTAGGAAACTCTAATATAGTTTCCTTAAAAGACTCAAAATGATCCGCGAAATAGTTTTTGGAAATTTGGAAATCGAATAACAGCGGCCGAGGGGATACACAATCATAGACATGTGCTGGGTAACGCTAGTACGATGTTGTCACGTTGTGGCTTATATAATATCAAATAAATTAATCGGAAATTGACAAATATATTAAAAACTGTTACATATCGAGAAGTAAATTTACAAAATTAGCACCAAATACACCACTAATTGTTAAAATATGCAAAAAACTAGCACAAAAAAAATAAATGCATTTAAACTGAAAATAGGCATAATGGCACAAAAACAAAATGACCCTGTGAATCCTCTTATTGAAATTCATGCATATATGTGATCAAAATACATCTGCCATAAAAAATTACTCATGGCATAATAGCTATAAATCCGCGCTCTAGTTATGACTAGTTTTTGATATAGAAACAATTTTTATTTACTTTTTGAAGAATTGTACATTTTTATCATTAAAATTGGAATATTGTATGTTACTGCCATAATAAAGACTATGATATTAAGAAATTGAAGCTTGCTTCAAAATTTTCGATGAAGAAGAATGTTTTCGGCATGAAAAATGCTCAGAATAATTCTGAGCATTATTCGTCTCGGGGCTTCTTTTGGATGAGAAATTGACTGGCAAAGTCTTGGTGACCTCTATTCACCGTTAAATCAATTTTCTTTTCTGTTTACTAGACACTAGTTTTAACTAACTGAGCCATGGCGCCAGCTTTTTAAAATATTTATTTGATTCTGTTCAATATTTGTTATAGTGGCAACAGAAATACATCTTCTGTGAAAATTTCAACTGTCTAAATATCACGGTTTATGAGATACAGTCTGGCGCACAGCGGAATACTAGTAGTAGGGTTCGTTTTTTACCCTATGGGTATGGAACTTTGAAAATGCGATTATGTATCTTTACCGAAATCATATTTTTATTTGTGTAAGTCACTATCAACTTTGAATTTATAATTATGCTATTTACAGAGTCACTGCCAATTTACTTACTTTTTGAAGAATTGTACATTTTTATCATTAAAATTCGGATATTGTATGCGTAACTGCCATAATGAAGACTATGATATTGAGAAATTGAAATGTTTTATTAGCTTGCTTCAATATTTTCGATAAAGAAGAATGTTTTCGGCATGAAAAATGCTCAGAATTCGTCTCGAGGGGTTTTTTGGGATGAGAAATTGACTGGCAAAGTTTGTTTTTGTATGAAATTATTAAATTATTTTTTCTCCTCCAAATAGAGTCTTGAAATTTTCTAAAATCCACTTTTTAAAACAAAATGTGCTCATAACTCGACTAATATGAAAGATAGAATTTTCCATATCTTCTGTAAGTTCCTTGTGGCATTACTTATTATTTTTTCTCTTATTCTTTCGAGAATCAAACCACAATATTGTTTTTTATTTCGAGAAAAAAGAATTTCCCATATTCCAGTGGATTTTGAGTTCATAATTCCGAGCAATAAGGAAGTTAACAGGAACCAGTTTATATTAAATATTTCCATACCTACCCATTGCTTCAAAATATTCGACAAAAAAAATTTTTTTGATATAGAAAATGCTCAAAATATGTCTCGAGGGGTTTTCTGGGACGAGAAATTGACTGCCACAGTCTGTTTTTGTATAAAACCATTTTTTCTCCTCCAAATGGAGTCATGAAATTTTTGAAAATCCAGTTTTCAAAACAAGATGTGTAGTAAAATTGTATGCACAAAAATACTGTTTTTCTTAATTTCTTGTGGTCTTTACAAATATAAAAACATTTGTGAACAACTGTGAGAATTTCAATTTTCTAAATATCACGGTTCATGAGATACAGTCTGGTGAAAGACTGACAGCGGAGTCTTATTTATGAGGTCAGTTTTTTACCCTCTGGGTAGGGAACCATAAAAATGCGCTTATGCATCCTAAATCATATTTTTATTACTACACCCAAACAAATAAAAACTGGGTTGTTCAAATTCCACAGCCATTTGAACAGAAAAAGTAAAATATTACTATTAACTTCGTCGCAACTTATCCCTTTTTACGCCAAGTCTCGTAGTAGGTACCTTACTAAATTCACTATGAGAATTGAGGAAGAAGAAAGTTCATGACAAGACAGTAAAAAAAATTAGAATTCACACATTGTCAAGACAAAAACTGTGTTAATTTTTACTTCGAGAGATCAATGTACTAAGATTTTGTGGTGTTTATAACTACAATAAAGAATGTTGAATTGTCCATAATCGCTTCATTCAAGAAGACCTCCTAATTTTTGGAACTTTAGTTCTTTACGCCAGGTTATGTTTGAGCGACCATGGGTCGCGACGCAAAAGATCTAACCGTTACGCGTTACGTTACACTACGTTATGTTACGTTGCTTCGTTATGTGCCATGCTTGCGTGCTTGTGCCTCCTTAGTCTCTCTTTCTCGTTTACGAAGCAGCGATTCATAATAATATGCTCCTGCCGGGATTCGAACCCGGGCCGCCCGCGTGCAATGCGAGCATTCTAACCACTGAACCACCGATGCTATATTGAAATTATATGCAAAGCTGGTATTCGCAGTGCTAGTGATCTACTTGAATTTGTTCGGATAAATTTTTACTATTATTTCCATAATTTTTTTTGCGCGATTAAGGGGTCTAGCTACTTTTCGAAATACAGGGTGTTGAAATTTTGAAAACTTCGATAACTTTAAAATGGATGGATAAATTGATTTGAAATTTGGCAGGTAGTTTTTAAATGTAAAAGGGCATATTTTGAAAGCAATTGTAGTTTGTGCAAAACTAGTGTGGATATGATGGCCATATCGCACGAGGACGAAGTTGGAGCACGACGCCGTAGGCGGAGTGCTCAATCGTTCAAGTGCGATATGGACAACCCACACGAGTCGAGCAGCATATTTTTTCTACGACCCACTTAGGAAAAAATCTAGAAAATAAAAATTTCTATAAACTGTAATATAACTTCAAATTAAAAATTTAACAATTCAATTTTATGTTTCCACTATAGTCTGTACAGAAAGTACGAGGAGTAATAAATCATTCATTTAGG
>CAJUYI010004339.1:0-18922 GCA_910591695.1 Galerucella pusilla
AAAATAATTATTGTTACAGATTGGTTTGTTTTCTATTATGAATAAATGGTGTTGCCTTTCTTTATCAAACTTACTAAAATTTATGTACCTCTATCACTTTTTTTATTAAAATTAGTACATCCCGTTACCTCTGACCTAAATCGTATATTTTTTTGCATAGCTGCAACTTGTTCAATACAAAATGTACCTTACGGTATACCCTCTTAAAATATATTTTGGTACGTCTATGAAATCTACCTGAATGAATGATTTATTACTCCTCGTACTTTCTGTACAGACTACAGGAGAGAGCACACGCACGCAAGCAAGGCACATAACGAAGCAACGTAACATATCGTAACGTGACGGTCAGATCTTTTGCGTCGCGACCCCCGGTCGCTCAAACATAACCTGACGTAAAGAACTAAAGTTCCAATAAAAAATATTTACTCCTGAAAATTCTATCACACATTAAAATAAATTTTATATCTTATAAATGTGTGAACAAAACAAAACAAAAAAAACATACTCTTAAAAAAATATATTCTAACAGCGGTGGTTTGGTTCAATTCATTCGAACGATAGGGTCACAGAGCGTGATTGAAACAATCACGGGTCTTTGGAACGATTCGGTCTTTGAGATCGGGTCTCGTTCGTGACCTCCCCATCTCTAGTATGTGGTATTCATTCAAATCCTACTCGCCTGTTATTCGCCTCGCTTCGCTCGTCTCATAATTTCAGACTCGTCCGATAAAGAATCACTTTACTGCCTTGGTACATAAATATCTATTATCAAATAATTTAAATGAGTAATCGATGACACAGTGTTCAAAGTAAAAAGCACGAAACACTGCTTTATTATTATTTTAATAAAAAAAAAGTGTGATTCAGTTGAAAAAACTTCCTAGAAACATGCTGCATAGAGTACGTTGATTAATCATCGTTTTTCACTGGACCAACAGATACAAAATTAAAATCTATTTTTCCAAGACCAAGACCTGTTGTATCTTATTATTTGGCATCTTTTCAATAGTTGGCAAACTTTGATTTTTAGAATGCGTTATTTTTAAATACACAGTATACTGCGACTTTTTCAGTTTACAATTAAATTTTTTGAGTCGCTGGCCTATTTAAATAAACTATATAGTGTGTTATTGAATTTTTTGTTCCAATTTCTTTTTCAAATATACATATCAGGTACATAATAAACATTGTGGAAGATATTCAAAGCGACTTGAAAATGATACCATCATCAGTAGCTTTTTAGAAATCATAATACCTGGGATAAGCAAAATGAGGGATCTTCATAATACCAGTCTGCACTATGAAGTTTTGGGAACAACCACAAGCACATTTCGAGCAAAAAATGAGATGACATACAAAGCAAAAATGGCTCTAATGGTGTGCAGGAATCTGGCAGGAAGAAACTGGGGTTGTAGCCCAAAAATTCTACCATAATGAAACTAATTGACACGCGTGAAGTAGTAGAACTAGCCTATTGACGACGAGAGAAAACCTCTCCAAAATTCAAAGACTATCCTGTAAATGCATTATAGGAGCAATGAGAACATGCCCAATGGCAGCCATGGAAGTGATTCTCAACCTCACAACACTACATATGGTGGTGGAAAGTGTTGCACTTCCTCATTTCTTGGAAATCAAACAACCCGGGACATGCCACAAGACGGTATGATGAAAACGTATAACTATTTAATGAAATTTGTTACGGAATTGAACAAAAAGAAGGAATGGGTTCCAAATACCATATCCAGACTTGAAAAGAATGGCATTCAATGGTACACAGACGGCTCAAAAGCAATAGAAGGAGCTGGGATATGAGTGTTCGGGACAGGAACCAACATTCTGAAAGCTTGGGAAAACCCCAAGTATCTTTCAAGCAGGAATTTCGCCATAAGAAAGTGCGACCAGTTCAATATTGATGAAGGATACAGAAGACAATTGATTATCATAATGTCGGATAGTCAAGCAAACATTAAAGCACTGAGCTGTTGTGTAATCAGTTCCAAAATGGCGTAGGAATGCCTGGGAAAACTAGATAAACTAGGCGAGAACAATATAATCACCTTACTGTGGATTCCAGTCCAGGACGCACTGGAATAGAAGGAAATGAAATAGCAAAGAGGGGGACTGAAATACCCTTTTGGGAGCTTGAAAACTTTTTTGGAATCAGCTTCAATGTAAAGAGAAGAAGAGAAGATCTGACCATTGGAACTACAACAACCACATTGTGAGTACAACATGTTAAGATTAAATAAAAGCATATCAAAGTAAAACTGCGCTAAGAGTTTTAACAGGAATACTAACGGGATATTGTCACCTGAATGGGCACCTGAAAAATCTCAAAATAGTGAAGGAAGTAGAATGTAGATGTTGTGGAATGAAAGAAGATACCTCCATCCACATATATGCGAATTGCACATCACTTCAAAATCCTAGGGTACAGCACCTGGAAGATTACTGTATAGAAGAGGGACTGAACCCATCCAAAAACTTTTTGCAGTATCAGCTAACGGAGCACTGTCGCCTGAATTGGCTTCTTAAAAACCTCCATGAAGATTCACTGGAAAGGAAAAAGGAACCTCTATCCACGTTCTTCGGGATTACATAGCATTACAGAATCCTAGGCCACAGAACACCTAGGAGACTTCTGGATAGAGGAGGCCACTACGTAAAACTAAAGCCTGCATATATTTTAAAACTCCTTCAGGAAATAGGTCTAAAGAAACTGTTAGTCTCCTGGTACTACTAGTCCAGTCAGGTTAGCATTAAAGGTGGATGTAAGAGCAGCAGGCGAGATTTTCGATGGAATCCCTTCGGTTTTTAGGCTGTGCTAATTGCACAATAATAGTTTATAGCAAAAACAACCAAAAATGGGCCTGTTTTTCGACATGTTTTCGAATTTTACTCGAAAACTATTCAATTTATCGTGAATATGTACGGAAACAAAGTTATGAAGCTCGAAATTTGCTATGAAATTGTGGGGTTCAAGATGTAAAATTCCCATCCTTGCAGCCACAGTGGATGAATGAGTGAAAAAAATTGAAAAACAGCTGTTTTTCAGACGCAAAATACTAATGCAATTTATGAAGCAATGTGAATCGTTATTTGTCCCATAATACTTTATTTATTCACGAACTGAACGCAGCAAACGCGGTTTCAATATTTCATTAAGTTGCTGAGTAATCTAATTGTTAATAAAAATTAGGTAAAAGAAATAGACATTGTTAGAATAAAGATATATGCCACAAAAGATTGTTTAAACTTACAATAATGCTTTTACACATACTAGAAGGTTACAGCTATCATATGCAATGATTTAATCAACAATTTTTTCGGTTTAACTAACTCAGACGTTAGTTTAAAAAAGTGGTTAGAATTTTACCTTAGTAGCAATTAAGATATCTGTGCGGTTTTTTATTTTAATTGAAATCTGAAAAAAAACTACTTAAAGGACTTGGAAAAATAAACTTTTGGAGTTCTGAACGTTCAATTAGGACCATTTAATCCTTAGTTATTGAATCTCAAACTTGATGAAAGATTCTCGTCAAACGATCAAGAAGCTAACGAAAAAGAAAATACCGACATGCAGGTACGATTCAACCTCTAGCCACATATTATAATCTGTGCTCTCGCCGCTATACTCAGCCAGACCCTCCCCTCGGAATCACAGCACCGAGAACCTTTTCCGCGCACATTCTCTCTTCTATTTGATTTAATTGTTGATAAGTTATGAAAGATAGGTGTGTTGAGAAATATCTGGGAAGTATGCAGAAGGACCTGAATGACAGTATTTTTTCGTTATATTGTTGTTCATTTGCATATAATCGTTGATCAAGTTTGGGATTCAATAACTCGGTATTAAATGGTCCGAATTGAACGTTCAAAATGCCAAAAGTTTTGTTTTTCCAAGTCCTTTAAGTAGTTTTTCTCAGATTTCAATTAAAATGGAAAACCGCACAGATATCTTAATTGTTACTAAGGTAAAAATTTAACCACTTTTTTAAAATAACGTCTGATACAGTTAAACCGAAAAAATTAATTAATGATAAAATCATTACAATATGATAGCTGCAACCTTCTAGTATGTGTACAAACAAAACAATTAGTTTGCTGCATTCAGTTCGTGAATGAATAAAGTATTATGAGACGAATAATAAATTGCAATAGAATTTTGCGTCTGAAAACTAGCTGTTTTTTCAATTTTTTTTACTTATTCATCCGCTGTGGCTGCATGGATGGGAATTTTTACATTTTGAATCCCGGAATTTTATAGCAAATTTCACACTCTATGACTTTGTTTCCATAAATTTGCACGTTAAACTTGATACTTTTCGAGTAAAATTCGAAAACTTGGCGAAAAACTGGCCCATTTTTGGTTGTTTTGGCTATAAACTGTTATTGTGCAATTAGCAAAGCCTAAAAACCGGTGGAGGCAACGGATTATTATTAACCATGATATTTTCAAGGGATTCCATCAAAAATCTCTCCAACTGCTACACAACACATCCATTTTTTGATAGTTTTTGGGCTAACTCGACTGGACTATACCTCAAGGCATAAGTAGAAGAAAGGGTACACAATAGACAGTGGATGTAAGGCAAATCCGGATGGAGGAAGCGGTGAAATATCTAGGGGTGTGGTTGGAAAGTCAATTATCCTTCAAAACCCATATGTTGACGGCTGCACAGAAGGCAAAAGTAAGGGCAGCATTGCTGGGAAGATTAATGGGTAATGTGAAAGGACCGGGAGAATGGAAGAGGAGGGTAATTGGTAGGACGAAAGAGCAGAGTATGCTGTATGGCGCGGAAGTGTGGGATGAGAAAGTAGGGGTGAATGCGATGGTTAGACTCCTCCTGTGGGTGCAGAGAGGGATACTCTTGAGGGTGGTGCAGGCGTAGAGGACAGTGGGTGGACTGGCAGCAGCAGTGCTGTCACGGTCCTATCCATTGGACTTGATGGCTAGAGCCAGAAAGAAATGCTGGAGGGGTGCGACCAGAGAGGAGGTACAGGAATGGAGGGATGATGAAATGGAGAGAAGGTGGGATGAGTTGGGAGCAGGAGAAATTGGGTAGATCGGTAATTCGGGGAGGTGAAATACTTCTTGACGCAGGTGCTCACAGGGTATGTGTCGATAGTGGGTTATCTCTACAAGATTAGGAAAAGAGAAACTGGAGTGTGCGAGAGATGTGAAGTGGAGGATAATGTGGGACATGTGTTTAGATGTTGGAAGAACGAGGAAGTTTTGAAGAAGTTGGTAAATAAACTGGGAGAGTCGGTGTATTGGGAAAATATGGTGGACATTATGTTGAGGGGCTGAAACGTGAACTTTGTGTTCAGCCTTTCAGATTTTATGTTTATCATTGAATTTCTTCACAATTTTGATTTTTGGTGGAATAGTATATACAGGGTGATTCATGAGTAATGGGCCAAATTGTAAATCTACGTTCAGAAAGCCAAAATAATAATATTTTAATTAACAATAATGGGTCTTAGTCTGCTTTTTACTGAGGTACAGGATATTAAAGCGATAAAAATAAAATAGATTTTTGTTAATAGATCAGCTACTTTTCTTCATAATGACTTGAAAATTGGGTATGAACTAGTTTTTGTAAGGGTAAACAAGAATGTGTGAGAGTATTTGAGTTAACTCGTAGATGTCGCCACATATGAATTAGATGAAATCAGCTACAAATTTTTTATCGCTCATTATTTTACAACTTACTTATTTAATTTGGAGAGCCCCATCATTTCTGTAGAAAAAAAGCTATACTTGTTTGATCTTCAAAATATTAACGATTTTCGAGATATTTGAATTTTACTAATTCACTACACTACATTTCACGGTGGTCAACGTAGCATTAATCTGTTAAGACACAAGCATGCCATGGAATGTTGACATTTACCTAACCGTAATTGATAATTGGTAATAATATTAAAATGAAACCATACACAAATTACGTAATAAAACACATTTATTGTACGCCAATTAATAAAACGAAGACAGCATTAGAACAGACTTGAACTAGGACTACTTACAACTCTTATCAAAATCTACTTGTTAAAGTTGTGCGAAGTTAAATTAAATTTAAGCTTAATTATGACCTACTGCAAAAGGTTTTCAACATGGACACCACCAGCATTTATACACGCATTTAACCGTTTGGTTAAGGATTGTCTGACTTTAAAAAATGTAGCAGGATTATTTCGTATTGAATTGGCTGCATCTTGAATTCTATTCCATAACTCGTCTCGTGTATTTATAGGTTCAGCATAGACCATTGATTTCATGTAACCCCACACATGAAAATCAAGTGGATTAAACTCGGGACTGCAAGATGGCCACTGAAATTCACTACCACGTCCAATTCAACGGTGAGGGAATGTTTCATTCAGATGTTCGCGCACAGCAAGTGAAAAATGTGGAGGAGCACCGTCTTGCATGAACCACATGGAAGATCTCCCAAGTCATTATTTAAAAAACTCAAATATGACTCTCCATTTAAATTAGGAGGTAATTCAACTGGACCCAGTAATGTATTGCCTATTACACCGGACCACACATTTATTTTAAACTTGTGCTGGAAATGTCTATTTTTTTTAAACGAGGGTATTCGGTTTCCCAGGCTTGACTATTTCGCCAATTAAAAACTCTGCGTCTGGTAAAAGTTGCTTCATCCGTGAAAAGAAGGTTATTTAGGAATGTTGGATTATTATTCAATTTTTCTTTCAGCCACTGGCTTATTCCAATAGCTGTAGACAATCGACGAGTGCCTATTTCAGAATTTTGCGCAATTTTATAAATATTTTGAAATACACTCACTTTCAAAAGTATTGCACCCCCCTGTATCTTAGCGAAATATGTAGAAATAAATACTCTATAAAAGTATTTTGCTGATAAGAAGAACTTGTTTACACTGTACCACAAAAAACGTGTTTTGGATCGTGTAAATTCCGATCTGGTAAAAAATGCCTGTTTCTGCTTATCAGTTTATATTGTTAGTTGGTACCTACTAATAAGTTGTATAAACGTTAAAAATGCCTAGAAATGAGTTGTCTGCTTTTGATAGGACTCGAATTATTGCTCTGTGGCAAGAAGGGTTGTCTCGTCACCAGGTAGCCAATAGGCTAAATTTTGTGAGATCTACGGTTAGCAGGACCATTAGACGCTATGATGAGACTGGGGAAGTGAATAGTAGGCCTCGAACTGGCCGACCTACTGTTAGTACTAGACGAGAAGATAGGTATATTGCTCAATTAGCCCGCAGAGAACGATCACTGTACTGTACCATTACTAAGATCTCAATTCCAGAGAACGTTTAATCGCGTGATCTCGACCGCAACAATCCGTCGAAGAGTTTTGGCGTCAGGATTGAAGCGCAGAAGGCCTTTAAGGGTGCCTTTGTTAACTGCTCGTCACCGTACCGCTCGATTGCAGTGGGCAAGAGCTCATCAACATTGGTTATTGCCACAATGGAGGAACGTTCTTTTCTCAGATGAGTCCAGGTTTGGAT
This sequence comes from Galerucella pusilla, assembly GCA_910591695.1. Taxonomy (NCBI): domain Eukaryota; kingdom Metazoa; phylum Arthropoda; class Insecta; order Coleoptera; family Chrysomelidae; genus Galerucella; species Galerucella pusilla. The sequence continues at coordinate 7,512 of CAJUYI010004339.1, forward strand.
TAGTGAGTGATGACTATCGGGAAAGGGTTTGGAGGGAGACAGGAGGACAAAATAGACTAGCAACTGCCATAGGTGTTGCCCCTTATCGTGGCGGAACGCAAATGTTTTGGGGTGGTATCAGATTTAATGGGAGAACACAACTCCTTCATATTCCAGGAACAATGACCGGTGCATATTACCTGCAAAACATCATTAATGCTATCGTTCAACCATTACGTAATGCAATCGGAGCCCAGTTCATCTTTATGGACGATAATACCAGACCCCATCGCACCAGAGCCATTCAACAAGCCTTGGAAAACGGAAACATTGCAAGATTGAAATGGCCGGCAATGTCCCCTGACCTGAATCCCATAGAGCATGTGTGGGATTATGTCTCTAGAGCCATTTTTAACCGAAATAACCCTCCAAGAAACACGCAAAAGCTTATTGTTGCGGTTACAGAGGAATGGGACAATATTCCACAGGCAGTGATTAATAATTTGATTATTGGCATGCATAGACGCGTTGATGCATTGATAAGAAGTAGAGGTGGAAATACTAAGTACTAAATTTATTATAACATTCATCCTTTTTCCGTTTTTTCTGAAAATATTATTTTTGTATTTTCAAATTTTTCCATTTCAATTTTAATTTTCTGTTAAACCAACCTATGTTATTCCAGTAAATAAATTTGTACGATTTTAATGTATGGTTTTAAGTAATATTTAACATGATGGGATTAAAATTAAGGAAAAAATAGATGTAATCCCAATATAGGGGGGGTGCAAGACTTTTGAAAGTGAGTGTATCTTCCGGTTTGGCTGCCTTCTGTAAGGGTACATTTCACGATATTTTCTGGATGCTGCTTGCCCAGAAAAACGTTCTTGTGCGTAAACGCATAACATGTCTCTTATTTCTTCGTTTGAAAAGTGATTATGTCTCGGCATTTTTATTTATGTTAGGACAAGAATTAATCAGTTTATCAACAATAAACATTAAACGTCAAAGCTTTACTACACACGTTGTTACTGTCACTGTCAACATTCCATTTGAAAAATTTGTAAATAATCTAACCCCAAAATACACATAAAATTTGAAAATAAATTCCTAAACTTCAAATATTATTAATAAGTCTAGTTGTCGGATAGAGACAACAGTTTATTTTAAAGGAATTTTAAATATTGTTGGTAACCGTTGAAATAAAACTACAAAAACAGATTCAAATTTTCCAAAAATAGAAAAAATAATAATAGTTCTTACCTTTAGATCCGCCAAGTCCCATTGACCATTATTATCAATCTGGTATTTGTGTATAACTTTAGCTCCAATATCGTCCAAATATTTGACAGCAGATTCCCCAATCACTTTCCCACCGTAAAAAAGATTCGACGAAGCTTTACCGGTTATTTGAAACTTGGCGATTTTCTGTAAAACCGCAACGAGAGTCTGAGAAGTACGTTCCGACAATTCTTTCGACGTGGAATTCACGAACATATCAAGTTGCAATTTCGGATCTTTAATATCTCTCGAAATTTCGAACCGCAATTTGAGATTAAGCTTCGAATTTTTCTGCAACGGATTACCGATATCGCAAACAACCAAAGTTTCGTTGCGGAACAAACATTTAACACCGTCAGACACGTTTCTGTCGTTCTTCAAAACGACGTAACTTATCGTCTTCGGATGCACTACGAAAAGTTTCGCTTCGTACGCCGATTCTCCGCTATTAGAAACGTTGACTTCCAAAACGAAATCTTCGTTAATGATTTGTACCTTGTAAGCGCCCGTTTCATCCGATATTAAATCCGTACCAGCTGTCAAAGTCAAATTACTTTCGCATACGTCATCCGTACCGCATTCTTTTTGGAAACTAGCTTTGATTATTTTAACGGAAGTTTTGTTCAAGATTGGAGTATGGAAAGCGTTATTCTCTAGTGTGTAATTAACTCTGAATTCTATGGGAGACAGTATATCACTAACGCCTTCTTTTATATTCACGGTTTCTTCTTGACAGTACAATTCGGAATAACCACTGACAGGTACCACTGCGGTTTTAAACGCTGAATGTTTATCGCGGTGCGATTCATCCACGAACCAAATTCTATTCACGAATTTTTTTTCTTCAGCTATATTGTAGATTACGTCGAACTTTGCGTCTTTTTTTACGTCTCCGATGACCTTGAAACACGTTTTGAATGAAAAGCAAGTGTGATTGTTTTTCGGGATATTGTGGCAACCTTTTTTGGAAGCGTTTATGTTGGATAATTCGTTGCTTTCCACTGTTATTTGTATATCTATAATTGGTCTTGCTTTGAATAAAAGTACACGGTCAGATTCGAATGCTCCTACTAATAAATCAGGGTATCCGTTATTATCCATGTCTAGACCACCGCTCAAAGAATATCCGAGGGCGTGTATTTGCTTTTCTCTGATTATCTGAGAAGGTTCGTTCCCTATACCGTTAGCCGATCCCAAATAGATGTAGACAGCTCCGTGTTCGTTTTCATACGGAGCTCCTATTGCGACATCATTATATCCATCCTTGTTTATGTCACCCAAAGATGTCATTGCGAATCCGAATCTCGATTCTAGTTGTCCATACAAGATATTGTCATAGTGACAATTATCTTGGACACAATCCTTGATATTGTAGTAAATATATACTGCGCCGCCTTTTTTATCACTGCTGTAGTAAAATGGGGCGCCTACTAATAAATCATCGTATCCATCGTTGTTAACATCAGCTGCTAGTATTTCGTAACCGAAGCTAGCTGCAAATTGTTCGCCGGTTAATATTAATGAGATGTTAAAGTCTTCATTGAGACTGTATTTTTTGAAAAAATACACTTGACCGACCATTTTGGATCTCGGCGCTCCGGCAATGTAAGTGTATTCGGATTTGCTGAAAAAATGTCCCCCTCCGACGCTCATGCCTAAATAGCTGGAACAAATAAAATACAAAATTATATATGGGTTTAAATAATGAAGATGGAAAAATAGTATACACTGTTTCTTATTGTCTGACAGCACGCGAAAAGGTCACAGATGCTAGTCAGGTAGTAAACCATAAGCGTCACCGTTCATCTAAGGAATTTATTTACTATTTAATTTTATACCCGATCTGATATATAAAGGTAATATGAATCTAAATTCGGTTAGTTAAAACAACTTAATAATTTCCAAGAAACATTACAATAGGGTCCTACTAGGGAATGTCCTAATGACTACTTAGAAATTTTGCAGGTATATACGGTGAAACTTGGTCTCGCCCAAATTTGTATAATTTGTTTTGCTCAGAGTCGCTTACGTTCCATAAGTGTTAACTGTGTTGTGAAAAATGTCTTCAAGTTTCACCCCAGTAAAGTGTAAGAGCGTGCTTAGCTTACAAACGAAGACTGTAGTGTTAAATGTGCATGATGCTGTTGTACATCAAATGCCGGCTGCTACTGTTAGAAATATAGTTTCGACATGTTCCAATATGACAGGAGTTAGTGAATCTACTATTTACAGGCTTCTAAGGGAGAGGAAAAATGGAAATATATCTCCGCCTAAAAAGTCAACTGGAAGAAAACCACTTGACCTTGATGAACATATGCAAAATACAATAAGACGAAAAGTACACGAATTATATTTTAAAAAAGAGATCCCAACCCTCGACATAATTCTAAGAATGGTAGAGAAGGACGAGAATTTGCCTGACATACGGCGAAAAACTTTGTGGGAAATATTACACAAATTAAATTTTACTTGGGAGAAGCAAAGTCGCAAATCAGTGATAATCGACAACGAACAAATAATATGTTGGAGACGACAGTATTTACGAGATATCCGAAAATACAGACAGGAGGGAAGACAAATCTATTATCTAGATGAGACATGGCTCAATGAAGGACATTCAGTGAAAAAAATATGGCAGGACAAAAGTATTAAAACCAGTCGTCAAGCTTTCATAGAAGGTTTATCTACTGGACTGAAAACTCCTATCGGTAAAGGTCGCCGACTAATAATAACGCATATTGGATGCAATCAAGGGTTCGTTGAAGGTGGTTTACTGGAGTTTCAGTCAACATCAACCAAAGACTATCATGAAGAAATGATACACCTTTTTCTACAACTGCTATGGAAAATGGCGTATTTCTTATAATAGTCCAGTAAATGAAGACGAAAAATACCGTCAACATGGGCATCTGGTCCAGCAAGAAAATATTTTTTTCTAATTTGCAGGTGATAGTAGGTACATTTAACCCCCAAAATGTCAGGTTACTGAAATTTGTGGGGGAGTCGGAAAATGGCTCTAGAATTCCCGAAAATCCGTTTTCCGCCGATATCTCCCGAACTACGATCCTCAGAGAATTTTTGTTCAGACGAATAATGAAGAGCAGTTCATTACCTACAAAAGTTGTGCCCACAATTTTTTTCGTTACACCAATATTTTTTGCAAAAATGGTAGTTGAAAAGTTCACTCACAACAATATTAATGATCTTATTTAAAAAAATTAAACCTCACCGTGTGCTCCAAAAAAAAGAAGCTCATGAATTTTCAATATTTCCATGTTTTTTATCAATGAAAATTTCAAAATTTATTAATTAATGGTAACAATAAAATTAATAATGACTTGAATTTCACTTTTTACACTGGAATACTACTAATTTATTCTTGAAAAATCACGGAAGAGATAGTGTTTACATGTAAAATTGTCAGTTGTTGACAAACAATGCAGCAGAAAGCATCCACGTGTACACGCACTATAGCAGACGCCGTCGACCACACTATAGATGGGTGGCGTGGCGGCGTGCGAGAATAAAATGAGGCATCCATTACAACAAATTTAGAGACAAATTTCTTTTTAATGCATCAAATAAAATACTTGATACACATATCAAAGGAAAGTTCAGAATGTGACCTTTCATCGGGTATGATGCTTGACCGGGAAGAATTTTACTGTAAAGAGAAAAAACTCAGAAGTTTAGCTGTCTTTCCTCAGAAAACTGGACATTTTCCCCGATTTTTCTGAAAGCCCAGGGGTCTGGGCCAAAAAAAATTATACCATCGGCAAGAGGATATTCTAACCTTTCTCTCAATATCAATTATAAGCGGGTTTGACAGTTAATCATCGAGAAATTCCCGATAAACCAGAGCGCTCGGGAAAACTCCAGAAATCCACAAAAATCGCCTCTTGGAAAACACATTATTCAAAAAAATTACGGGCGAATTATTGGTAGCATTGTTTCGGAATAAGTAAAGTACCCACCAAAGAACCATTATCCAATAGGATTGGCTGAAATAACTCTTAATAAAAATAATATGAATAAATCCATGGAAGCATTAAAAAATCTAGCAAAGACGAATTTTGGCCTGGTTTTCTAATGACCCAGGAGCACAAATTGACTGGATAAAAACACACCTTAGTAGTCACAGTTCCCTTCTTACACCCGCACTTTGATTCATTAAAAAATATTGATTTTCACGCGAGTTATTAAAAAATTAGTAATTTACTTGGGGACGTCATGCCCTCAGAGCTTGCTCTCTATAAACCGGCCTGGAGATCAATAATTTTGGGTCGGCGTTCGGGCCATTTTTCTCGAAAACTATCTAATTTTTCCAAAAAATGCTAGGGATCATTTTTGTGGGTAAGAAACTGCTCTTTATTTTTCGTCAAAACAAAAATTCTCCAGTGGTCAAATCTAGGCAGATATAGCGGGAGAACGGATTTTCTGGAATTTCAGATCCATTTTCCCACCCTTCCACAATGGTCAGATACCTGACATTTTGGGAATTAAATGTGCCTACCATAACCTGCAAATTAAAAAAAAATTGCTCTTGCTGGACCAGTTGCCCATGTTGACACCTTTGTATACCTACTGGACTATTAGTCGTGATACATGTTTGTTCCTACTATTATTCCTGACGATGCAAATGTACTTAATTGGTGAAACCGGTCAATAGGTATATGTTATACTTCTGATGTGGAATTTCTCATTTATAATTTCATTTTATCATTACATCCAGGAGCAGTTTCATTCAATTGACCTACTTTCACTATTTAGCAAAAAATACCTACTATGTATTTAGTTAATAAATTTTATGTGTTTACCTGTATTTGTCAATAATATTAGTGTCTCCGAAAGGCCCATGGTAAGTGGTTTTATCTCTGTTGATATAATCTCCAACAACAATTTGTCCAAAAACAGTACCTCTCCAAGTGTAAGGTCCAGGAGCTCCTAATAAAGCAAATTCATCACCAACAAATGATGCACTTGTACCTACTTGACAAAACCCAAATTGTTGATGAAGTTTCTCCATAGGTCTGCCTTTACATAGTAACAAACTTTCATAAGTATTTAAATCTTTGTCTAATAGGTAGCAAAGTCCCTGTCCATAATGAAATTCTTCTAAGTCTTCACTTTTTATATACCTGTGTGCACAGACTAATACAATACCCCCCGGTTTTTGTGATTTGACAGTAACTCCTAACCACTGCCCTTCTTTAATTTCATTAGAATCATGAGGTTTTAAATGTAAATTTTCTGTTTCTGAATCTTCATAATCAAAATCTTCAAATCTTTTACCATCAGTTTCTATTTGAATGCAATCATTGTCATAATTAGAAATGGGACACTTAAATAAAGCTCCTGATTGGTTTGTATATGGTTGTAAATTTTTTCCAAGAGGAGCACCTACTAATATCCAAAAAACATTATCTGCTTGGCTGCTCTGTAAACTGGCTGTGCTATGTTGGGCGACACTGAAGCCAAAGTAAGAATTTTTTTGATCTTCCGGAGCTTTTTTCACTAACGGATCTCTGTCCTCAAAATTAAAACACAAAATGTATTCATGGCAGATTAATGTTAATAACAAAGTGCATCGCGTAATAAACATATTAAACCTTTATCAATTCACTATCAACAATATATTCGCAAATTAAAATCACAGGTGGTGTAGACATCCACTACATACTTTTTGATATAAATTAAAAAATAAACTGAAAGAAAATATTATGTGTGGTCCTTGAGAAATTGAAAGCAATGTTTTTTATTCAACTCCTATCAAACATCATTGTATGTGCAGTATACACTGCTGGAGGAATGCGTTTATGAATAGTTCACAACGGAAACAACAAGTGGCCTAAAATATTCTAAAATGCATTAATATTCCAAGAAAAATTACAAATAAGTTGAATTCCATCGATAAATGGTGAATAAAATAAAATTTATTGCGTTCTAAACATGAACTGTAGTCTGTAGACTATTTGTGGTCTGAACCATAAAACATTTCATGCAGAGCTTTTATCTAAAATGAAAAGTAGGGAGATCAAAAGCACAGAGTACACCAACTAATGGTGTACTGTGTGGTTAAAAGTTAAAAGTCCAAACTCCAAACAATAAGAACTACAAATATCAGTATTATTTCCACAGAACTAACATTTCAGATTAAGGTCTGTACCATAGACAAAATATATTATATTTCTCTATGGTCTGTACTCTGTAGTTACTCATTCTTACAGTCCAATCAATTTCACTTCAATGACATAAATGACAGTGAATAAACGAACTTAAGTGTGTCCATTCATGTTACCTTTTGGTACATTGATTTCACAAGTGAAAATATTGTTGGTGTTGATTTAAGACTTTTTTGTAGTGCATTTCCTTAGCAGTGACTAAGAAATAACACAAAATTGTTATAATGGAAAAAAAACAAAAAGCTCCGAAGGAAAAACGAAGGTTAGTGTACTGTTATTTTGGTAGACCTATTAGAGGCTGTTATTAAACTGGTATATATTTGATTAATATTTATTAATTTTCTGTGATTTTAATCAAGTTGATTTACATTTCAATATAGCTTTATGAATCCGTATTGTTAAATTCTATCTAATAGTTGAATTGGCAATGATGGGAAGTTTGTAGAATCAATCATTTCAATGGTATATATAAACATAATAGTTTTCTATAAGTATATATGTGACTGTTAGACTATGTGGTTTGCTATTTGGAAACTCTTGATTGAACATGAATTCAAATATTTAGCTTTAGCATTTATATAAATATAATCGAAGTAAGAAATGTAAGATTTCATTTATTAGAACAAAACTGAACTTATAATATAGGTAATCACTTGTTTAAATTGAGAATAAACTAAACATTTATCAACATCCTATTAAAAGAACATTTGTTTTGTAAGACATAAGATATACTTTTATTTAGAGGCTATTAAGTGAATATTAATGTTTCAGTTGTAGGATTTTTTTTTCTATCTGGAGTTTATATTACCAACATGTCTAATTGACTTTCATTTTACATTAATAAGGATTACCATTTATTCCATGTAAAGTTGATAAGAATATTGTAAGGAAAAGGAGGTCAACCTGATAAAATGTATTCACAAAATATGTTTATTACAAGTGGTTTCAGTGGTTTTCTGTATTTTACTAGTTCATCTAGTTTTTTTTTTGTATTTTTCATCATTCTATTGCATATCAAACATTGTAATTTACTTGAAACACTTAAATATAAATGAAGAGGTTGTTGAACTAAAACAATCAATGTATGAATTGTACTTATTAATTTTTTTATACAAATTGTGCTGTCATTAATTTGTGAATAATCAAAAGTAAGATGCAGTAACATAATCAGTGGCTTTTAATCTTAATGTTGTGGTTATGCTACAAGATAAATTGCTTTAAAAATCAAATTCTAGAAATTATAAAAATAGCTGAGAAAGTAAGAAAAATATATTTCTTAAGAAGAGTATGAGGATGAGTCAAATTTGTAGAAAATGCTCTTATTTATTGGATAAATGAACAGACATTATAGTGTATAGGTCGAGGTATACGTGCAATATGGTATTCTGTGTCATTGAGGTTCTTTCATGAAATTCATATTTGTAAAGTAGCTATCTCTTCCAACTTGGAAAAAATCTGAAGCCTGAGTGGATATCCAATACCTACTTCCTCCTGGAAATAGATCTAAAGGAACAGATATTACCAAGATTTCCATTGAAATAATAGTTATTTATGTACCAAGGCAGTAAAGTGATTCTTTATCGGACGAGTCTGAAATTATAAGAAAGTTAATTCCTGCAGTCAAAGCAAGTAAACTATTATCGAGCCGTAATAGGGAGAGGCGTGACACTGACAGATGATGATTTTCGAGTAATGTCAAAGTCAAAATACTTTACCAGACTCATATGTAAACTGTTTGTTTACTTCCGGAAATCAATCTGATAATTGACGGTTTTACTGACGGTTGGCGATGAAATTCTTTCACACCTACCTGTCAAATATTTTTTTTAGAAATAGTAGTTTGTGCAACTAGTGTGGATATGATGGCCATATCGCACCAGGACGAAGTTTGGTGGTTTGGTGGATTGTTCAAGTGCGATATGGACAATCCACACGAGTCGACCCACTTGAGAAAAAATCTAGAAAATAAAAATTTCTATAAACTGTAATATAACTTCAAATTAAAAATTTAACAATTCAATTTTATGTTTCCACTAATTTTTTTATGGTAAACGTACAATTCTTGAATGTCCAATTTGTATAATGCTAGTTTCCCTTTTTAAATATACGATGCTGTTATAAGTAGATGTTGCCAGTCGGACTCCCTCATGAAGGGTACCGTACCATTATCTATAATAATGAATATTCTGCTAAATATTTCAAACGTCTACCTGTTGTCGTTATTAATATCAAGCAGGATAACTATTTAAAAATAAAATTACCAATAAAAAAACTTCTTCACGGGGAATCGAACCCGGGTCTACCGCGTGAGAGTCTGGTTTGCTTACTACTCGACCACCGAGGAATATGCAAATTGTTTATCTGTAACGTCAGATGTATTACATAATTTTTGCTTAAAAGGAACCAAAGTTCCTACCGTGTGTCCCGCGACACGTTCTACCTTTTTTTTATTTCTCGAGTGGTATGGTCACTTTCACCTATATCTATAATTGAAGCGTTGAAATAGCAAAGGGGCTGTGTGACAAAAATAAAAAACGGAGTAATCTAAAAAAAGGGTAGAACGTGTCGCGGGACACACGGTAGGAACTTTAGTTCCTTTTAAGCATAAATTATGTACCTAATACATCTGACGTTATAGATAAACAATTTGCATATTCCTCGGTGGTCGAGTAGTAAGCAAATCGGACTCTCACGCGGTAGACCCGGGTTCGAATCCCGGCAGGAGCATATTATTATGAATCGCTGTTTCGTAAACGAGAGAGAGACTAAGGAGGCACAAGCACGCAAGCAAGGCACATAACGAAGCAACGTAACGCGTAACGGTCAGATCTTTTGAGTCGCGACCACTGGTCGCTCAAACATAACCTGGCGTAAAGAACTAAAGTTCCAAAAATAATCGATTATATTTCACTCATAACTCGACGTAATCCTTTATTATAAAACCACTCGAGTTACATAACATCAAAATTACTTTCCTTCTCTATTAACTTTGTATCTTGACTTTCCAATTAATTATAATATTACGGCGTACTTAATCAAACCGGAAGGAAACTGTCATATAAATTAATATGGTATTACCGAACGCTTAAAATAATCCCAGATAAGATGACAAGTTTAAAAGCTATCTGGCTGTTTTTAATTTTATTAATGCTTTATTCTCTGCTTTGGAACACTTATGATTTTAATTAATCTTTTAAAAATTCAATAGCTAGGCATACACGGAAGGGATTTTCTAATAATATGGTCTGGCACAGATCAGTTCGTTCAAATTTTCTGATCTTCAATGTGCAATGACAGACAAGGTCGATGAACGATCAGTAATGTGATATTTCGTCTGCTTCTGTACTCTCTATACTCTCGAGTAGTTATTAGCTAGGCATATACGGAAGAAATTTTCAAAATATCTGTCAATGTGACCAGATCTATCATTACATATTAGGCAATCCAGATCACGTGACCTAATATGGCCGTGCAGGGCAAACAATTTAGACAGATAGGTTAGTTTTGTATTGTCTATCTATTCAGTCATAAACAGTGCTAAAGACTTTGTAGTCGAATTTATTAGTATATTTTGCTTGAATTTAGTATATTTTATTGGTGTTTAGTATATTGTTCATTTGATTAGCATTTTTTATTTCACTTTTCTTAGTTTTTGTAAATATTGTTATTAACAAAACTGAACAAAATGCCTGCTACATACAGTCTGATATTTGATTTTTGATTCTGTTAAATAATCTCTATTGATTGCTGCTATAGTCTGTACAGAAAGTACGAGGAGTAATAAATCATTCATTTAAGTAGATTTCATAGACGTGCCAAAATATATTTTAAGAGGGTATACCGTAAGGTACATTTTTTATTGATCGAATGAGTTGCAGCCATGCTAAAGAATATACGATTTAGGTCAGAGGTAACAGGATGTAAAAAAAAGTGATAGAGGTACGTAAATTTTAGTAAGTTTGATAAAGA